>OZ026629.1:62190555-62242555 GCA_964020975.1 Hermodice carunculata | reverse complement strand
TAAGGAACAAAGAACCGTAACAAGTCTTGCATATTCTCATGAAGCAACTCACAAAATTTATCCTTAATTTTCATGGAATTAGTAATATTTTTGCTGTAATGAAGGTGCAAGCAAGTCCCACAGGGATAAGATGTACCTTATGATACCAAAATTAGACACACTCCGAAAAATCATTTTAGCGCTTATACTCACTTTAAAAGGAAGGGGGGGGGGTCAGATTAGTATTAGTATAAACAGTATATTTGGTTGCGTGAAATTTAGCAGAAATATTTGAGAAAAAAAGTCTCTGCAGGCATTGTAAACCAAGTGTCCCTGTTTAAATCTCTGATTTTATTTTATTTATTTATTTTTTTTAATTTTGTAATATTCTGAACAATCAATATAAATTCATCTAAGTTTGTGCTTCAACTACATCCCCCACTTACACCTAGTGATGATGTCACCAGCATGACCAAGGAGAATTTTGGCAGTTGTAATTACATTTGTTGATACCATATATTATGTTGTTCATCACACAATTTGTTGAGTTTGACATGAACATACAGGCAGAGATGATCAACAAATATTCTAGATCCTTGTGACCTGGGGGAGGCAGAAAGATCAGTTCAAGCATAAATTGACACTTGCAAACTTCATGGGTTTTCTTTTTATTCTTGCAAAATAAAAACATATTTGCATGCTGTAAAAGTTTTATTTGCCAAATCAAGGGCAAACAGCTTTTTCCTAATTGTGCAATATTGATTAGTAAATGGCATGACCATCAAGAAATAAATTCAGTCACTTGTACCCTTGCCACACTAGACAAATATCTCAGGTTCAGTCCGAGATTAACTCGAGAAACTCTGTCATACTGTGAAATCTTACCCTGGGATGATATCGAGTTGATGTTCCAGGCAAACCCTGGATGATGAGGGTTCAATGCAAGATCTTGACTCGGGATGGGCTCCACAGGGGGTGTATCTGGTAACAGTGACCTGGCTAATGAGATAAACCGCTGCCCTTTGACATCAGCTCAGGACATTCCTGACCTGTCTGGGGTTAGTATCTACAGTGTGACCACAACAACCTGAATGCAGCTGGAAACACCCCGGGTGATCAGACTGTAGTGTGGCAAGTTCTCTCGAATTAACCTGCCCCCCCCCCCCCCCCCCTACTTCCCAAATCATTATCTCGGGTCTATCCCGGGTCTAGTGTGATATGTGTCCTGCAGATACGAAGTGTCAAACAGTGAAAACCTCATCTGTGATGTTACCAGTATGTAAATAAAGACACATTTAGTCTGGGTTCAGAACAGCATTAACTTGATAAGAATGTTGATATCAATCAAACATCTGTAGATGGGACAGGGGGCAATGCTGGTTATGTAACTTTGATAGAGACAGACATAACAGACTTTACGTGATAAAAACAGAGAGATATAATTGGCCGCCATCTGCAAAATAACAGATGCTTCTTGGGTCGCCCCTCTACCACTTAGGCCACTTTTCAATGCAGCAAGTGTGCCATATTCATTGTATTTTACCCCTCAAGAGAGGCCACCTTTCTTACAGTTTAACCCTCTTCCCCTTGAATTGACACTTCAGTCAACAACTTTCCTTGGCATGTGATCTTGATAGGGCTCATCTACAAAGTGCCCAACTCATGCCAAGGAAAGTTGTTGACCTGGGCAATGAGATCTTGATAGGGCTCATCTACAATTCTCAGTCAAAATTGTTTTCGTTACTATTGAAATTAGTTGAAAACACTGAAGCAGACGACATTTGACCCACCAGCCGTTCTTGGAGAAAGGATTAAAAGCCACTTTTCTAGTGTATTTGGGGTGGCCTTGTAAGAACATTGACCCGGTTAGCACTAAGAAGACAGTACTAGTCTACTCCCAGCTCTGTGAAGCCAGTACACAGGGTATGTCAGTACATGTACATAATGAAAAAAGATGGTTTGCTGGATAGCAAATCAGTGTGTGTGTGTGTGTGTGTGTGTGTGTGTGTGTGTGTGTGTGTCTTCAAAGCATATTGATATGGCAATGTACAACTATTCCATAATGCAGGAGTAAAAGTTGGAATGGCATCTCTCTCTATGATAGCTTTGAAGTTATTCAAGATTTAAAATTTCTAATGGAGCTATTTAGCATAATTTAAATTGCTACAACTTTTGTTTTTAATTTATTAGGTGCGCAATGGTCAACAATGCCCTAGTAGTCTGAAGTTGGAATGACGTCTCTACCTATTATAGTGTTGAAGATATTCAAGATCCAAAATTTTGAATACTGCTAATTAGCATAATTTAAATTGCTGCGACTTTTGTTTAAGGTTCATTACATGCGCAATGGTCCATTAGCCCCTAGTGAAAGTTAAAATGACATCTCCATCTATACAAGTTTTGAAGATATTCAAGATTTAAAATTTCAAATGCTGCTAATTAGGATAATTTAAATAGCTACAACTTTTGTTTTAGATTCATTACATGGGCAATAGTCAATAACCCCCTGGTAGATGTTGAAATCACATCTCTACCCATAATAGTTTTGAAGATATTCAAGATTTAAAATTTAAAATGCTGATGATTAGCATAATTTAAATAGATACAACTTTTGTCTTAAATTTATTTGATGCACAATGGTCAATAACCCCCTAGTAGAAGTTGGAATGACATCTGTATTATACTTTTGAAGATATTCAAGATTTAAAATTTCAAATGCCCCTAATTTGCACAACTTAAAACATCTTCATTCCTCTGCATGAAAAGTTCAAACTCCTTGTATGGATGGAAAATCATGCCAAATGTGGAGTTTTTCTGTGCATAATAGTGTCAGAGAAAATGTCTGACACATTTGCTGTTAAAGAAGAAAGAAAGAAAGAACTAGAAAAGATGATTTGCTGCATAGCAAATCAGTGTGTGTCTTCAAAGCATATTGGTATGGCAATGTACAACTATTCCATAACACAGGAGCAGAAGTTAGAATGGCATCTGTGTCTATTATAGCTTTGAAATTATTCATAATTTAATATTTCTAATGGTGCTGCTTAGCACAATTTTAATTGCTACAACTTTTGTATTTAATTCATTAGGTGCTCAGTGGTCAACAATGCCCTAGTACAAGTTGAAATGATATCTTCATCTGTTATAGTGTTAAAGATATTCAAGATTTAAAGTTTTGAATGCAGCTAATTAGATTTAAATTGTTACAACTTTGTTTTAGATTCATTACATTCACAATGGTCAACAACCTCCAAGTAGAAGTTGAAATGACATCTCTATCTATAATAGTTTTGAAGATATTCAAGTTTTAAAATTTCAAATGCTGCTACTTAGCATAATTTAAATAGCTACAACTTTTGTTTTACATTCATTTGATGCGCAAGTTCAATAACCCCCTAGTAGAAGTGGAAATCACATCTCTATCTATAATAGTTTTGAAGATATTCTATTCAAGTTTTAAAATTTCAAATGCCCCTAATTTGCACAATTTTAAATATCTTCATTCCTCTGCATAAAAAGTTCAAACTCCATGTATGGAGGTACAATCATGTCAAGTTTGGAGTTTATGTATAATAGTGTTCAAGAAAAGTGTCAGACAAATTCACTGGAAAGGAAGAAAGAAAGAAAAACAGAAAAGTGTGTGTTGATACACACACACACACTTTAATGATCACCCAGATAGATTTGGTGTAGATACAAAGAAACCTGTTTTGAAAGACTGTCGCAAGGACCGGCAAAAAGTGGTCACATAAGGCAAGTGGTCTCTCAATAGAGGTGCAATAACATGGGGAAAGATAGCAAAAGGGCCATGGTAAACATGGTCTGAAAAGGCGGGTGGTCGTTCATCAAAGTGGACTCTCAAAACAGGTTTCACTGTATTTCTGATTATATAGCTGCTCAAACCACTTCCTCAAAATTAAAATATACTTAGTAAATATTTTATATATATATGTGTATATATATATATATATATATATATATATATATATATATATATATATATATATATATATATATTATATATATATATGTATATATATTTGATATCTAATTTTGTCATGAAACTATTTGTGGTTTTATTGATGGTTCATTAGACATGTCTTGTTTCAGGACACATCTTTTTTCTTTTTCTTTTTCTCTTTTTTTTTTGAGTATTAGTTTAAAGGGCATGTTTTAATATTTGAATTTCTCCCTATTGTAACTCACTTGTTCATACAATTAAATTGTATTTTGATTGCCCTCATTACAAATTTGTTTGGAAATTTTTACTTCCTTTAGAGTGGAAATGCACTTGCAGTGACTCCAGCTGCTGCAGGAAGTGTGACAGAGTTCAGAAAATTGGCGTAAGAAATTTGAGCCACATAAATGTACTATGGAGAGGATGGACAAGTAAGTGGGAGAAAGTGAAATATGAGTTTGATTTCATGACCAAAAAGCTGGAGATCTAATACCCAGGTTGGGACAGTTGGAGTCTCTGCACTTGTCCAGGGCAAGAGGATATCAAGATTCCTTGCAGTTGCTAAGCTGTAGAGAAAACAGGACCTTGAGAGCTGGCATCTCTGCTTGCATCCAGCACACTCACACTGTCCAGTTGACCACTAGCTGTCTCACACTTCTCCATAGACTCACTATGCATGACAGTCTGCTTGGGTTTACGATGGGTGTGCTTATATCCAGAGATTCACAGTTGGCAAGGATGAGATTGGTATGCTTCAGAGGGTTCCAGGTGCCACTAGCACGGACCTGATGTAAAAACTCTTTTTTTTGTTTTGTTTGATTTATGTCTTCATGTAAGTTAACATTTTTTTTTTCTGAAAGAAAGTTCCGTATTTTTGTCTTAAAACATTTAGCACACTGCAAGACATACCGCTTGATGTATATTTTAAAAGTTGAGATTTTGTATGTTTGAATGTGGGTTCTTGATAAAGGTAAATTGTGTTCTGATACAAGTTATTTATTGCCTTTTGTTTTCAAAACTTTGAAACAGCTGCCAGCATAACCAGGTTAACATCGTGTATCTGAGGTTTCAAAAATTAGCAGCACCCAAGTTTACTGCCTTGCCAATCTTTTACCAAGCCTTCAGCCAGTGTCTTGAGGCAATCTCTTGTGAAGTTAAACTGATAATAATCTTTTTAGTAAAATTGTATGGCACCACCGGTTAAGTATCTTACTTTGTTCTTATATTGAATATTGTTAACATTGAACACATTTGTTCCATCAGAAATGCAAGAATGTAAATTATATTCTTGAACAATAAACATAGTGTGTGTAATGACTGATGTGACGAAGGAATTTGTTAACTTGAACTTCATTGGTTAATTCTGGATACTTAGAGTTGCAGAGATGCCAACATTTAAAATGCCATTCCAGGGACATTAAGAACATCAGGGAAAGAGCATAGTTTAACTAAAAATATAAAAGAAACTAGGAAAGATGGTTCGCTGCGTAGCAAATCAGTGTGTGTGTCTCCAAAAAGCATGCCAAGTTTGGAGTTTCTATGTATAATAGTGTCCGAGAAAAGTGTCGGCCAAATTTGCTGGTAATATGGAGAGCAGACATATCAGTCAATCAGCCATCTCCAGTCAGCAGATGGTTCCCTCTACTCCTATGCTTAAGTCCCCTTGACATTTCCTTCATCACAACCCTGTGGTGAACTACATGTAATATTTAGTACTACTATAATATAATACCTATGGATAGCATGTCATCTGGAGAAAAGTTTGGACATAAAGACTGTAGTATAATATAGTACCAACAGATAGCATGTCATCTGGAGAATAGTATGGACATAAAGACTGTAGTATAGTATAGTACATGTACCTACAGATAGCATGTCATCTGAAGAATAGTATGGACATAAAGACTGTAGTATAATATAGTACCTACAGATAGCATGTCATCTGAAGATAATTTCCCGTAGTGTGAACAACATGGCAGAGGCCAGGTCACCACTGGACATCTTAAGAAATGTCTTGAATATATGGTGTTTGGGGAAAGCAACTTTCTGTGCTTTGCAGAGAGAAGAGAATCACAGCTTCCATTGTACACATAGTCCTTGGTATTTTGTAATGTCCAGTGTTTCAACATGCAGAGTCGCCTTCTTAGTATTCCACACAGCTAGTCTTCAATCCCATCAATTTAAGAAATATACATTGCTCTTTCACGATTGCAGTGAGTGGTGATACTGCTATCACAGCATTTGTTGGAGCTTCACCAAACCCCTGTTTTGCCCAGTGTATAAGGAACAGTGCAGCAGTGTATGTCTGGGGCTCCCTTGATCAGGTTGCCAAAGATGCAAAGACTTACTGTTCCATTTATTTGACCCTTTGCCCCATTACCTGGCCAAAACTTGTTGGAGGGGTAAAATGCTGTCTGCTCATTGATTTCTTATGCCCCCCTTGGAAGAAGGCAGGGCATATAGCTTTGCTCGTGTTGGTCAGTCTGTCTCAGTGGAAATACTTTGGTTTCCGCTCCATATCTCAAGACGTTTTTGAGATAGTACTTTGATCGTGCCCAGGTGTATACTCCAGTATAAGGGTTAGGTGAAGTAGTGAATGATCTTGACCTTATTTCAAAGGTCACAGAGGTACGCTACTAAGTTTTGTTTTATGCAGGATAATTCGAAAGGTTTTTATGATAGGACATGTATATTGTGCATGATTTTTATAGTTCTTATCCAGGGTCAAGTCCGAAGATGGGTGACCTTGACCTTAATTCAAAGGTCAGAAGGTCAGTTAAGTGAACTTGGCTTCTGCAATGTAACTCAGAATTAAAGTAATGACTTCAATATTGCACATGGTAATATAGTAGTCCCTGTCACGAGAGACCCCTGTCATGAGAGACCACCCTCTCATGACAGACCGCTTTTCAGAATCCCAAGTCCTATACTTCCCATGTTAATATACCTGTCATGAAAGACCACCTGTCTCATAAGACCACTTTTTTGTTGCTGTAGGGGTGGTCTCTGGTGACAAGGACCACTGTAGTCCTCAATTAGGGCTTGGTGAGCTTAGAAGATGGATGACCTTGAACAAATTCCCAAGGTCATCAGGACCGTCGGTCGGTAGAGAGACTGTGGTTTCCAATCCATAACTCTAGAAGTTTTCGAGATAAGACTTTGATGGTGCCTTTGTATATATACTTCTATATAAAGGCTAGACAAAGTGTGAAGGTGGTTGACGTTGACCCTATTTCTAAGGTCACTGAGGTAATGTAGTAAGTTTTGGTTTCCGCATAATAACTAGAAAAGCTTTTATGATAGGACCTCTATATGACACAGGATTATGGTCCTTATCCAGGGCTAGGTGAGGGTGAAGATGGATGACCTTGACCTCAATTCAAAGGTCAGAAGGGCACTTTACTGAACTTGGTTTGTGCATTGTAACTCAGAATTTAGGTTACGACTTCAATACTGAATATGGTAATAGTCGTCAATTAGGGCTTGGTGAGCTTAGAAGATGGATGACCTTGACCAAATTCCCAAGGTCACCACTGAGAGTCCTATTAGTGAACTTGGGTTTCTGCATGATAACTAAAGATGTTTTTCACCAAGGGCTTTCATACTGCACAGGAATATAGCCTTCTATAAGAGCCGGAGCAAGTTCTGAAATTGGTGACCTTGAGTTAGTTCCAAAGATCACAGAGCCACATTACTGAACTTAGTTTCTGCTTAATAACTGCAGAATTTTTTGAGCCAAAGCTTTTCTTTTGTAGACGTTTATAGTTTTCCATCACGGCTAGATACGCTTCAAAGACGGGTGACCATGACCCAATTTCCAGGGTCACAAGGCTGTTTAGTGAACTTGGTTTCTACATCCACTTCCCAAGGCCTTGAGTACTATCAACAGTGTAATGAGGGTGAACATAATGATGGTAGGGGAGCATCTATGTTGTACAAAAATGTCTTGGTTATTTAAGTGTTGATGGAAAAAAAACATGGAGAATTATAGATATGGCATATCATATTAGCATGCTGCAGTTCAACAGCTTTCCTTGGGACAGGTAGGACGCTGCCCCCAATACAAAGCTGTTGATACAATAGTAATTCATGGGAGGAAAGAGTTAATATGGGACACGCATATTCATTTCCCTTCAAAATCTCTGTCCCTGTCACCAGGCATAATTGACAATCAGCCATGGCACATGGGTATAATATTGGAAAATCAAGGGCAGTACATACACAAATCAAGAATACTAATTCCAAACATATGACAACTCCTTATCAAGTTCAGTGTGTGTTTGCGGAACATGACTATGACCTTTTGGACAGCTTTTCTTATAGTTTCTTTTTTTCTTCTTCTTTTTTGGTAGTCTTTTTAATGCAAGCTGCTGGCTTGACTGGACCAATAGGTATGTTTTTTCATGCTGAACATGTGAATCTGTTCACATAGAAGTACATATAGGCACATACTTCCTTGTTGAATGATAGCGGCCAAAGCTGCACCGGAACAGATATCCAGGTCCCATATTTTACATGACGTTGTCTCCAAATTTATATCTGATCCCACTGGATGACCTCTCGGTTCCTGTTTTAAAACTCCTCATTTGTTTCAAAGAGGTGATAACAGCCATCACGGCCCTGCTACATGGTTTGATTGATCAAGTTTTGAATTGCATAACAATAATTGTTTTTTGGTTTTTTTTTGTGTGTGTGCTATACTTTTACTTTTCACAAAGTGAATTACCAGGAATAGAAAGCACAGAATCCATGGAAAAAGAAACTGGTCTTTGTGAGCAATCTATCATGAAATTGTGCCGCGTCTCCCCTCTCTCACCCGTGCCCCGTCAGTTATAAAGGGAAAAACTAATGCAAAATTAGTGAAGCAAATACAGTGGTCCCTGTCTTGAGAGACCACCCCAATGGAGGGTCAAAATGTGGTCTTTCAAAACAGGTGGTCGTTCATTAGATGTACAATAACATGGAAAAGATAGCACAATGTTCTAAGAGAGTGGTCTTAAAGGATATGCAGTCTCTCATTAAAGGAATCTCCCAAGACAGGTACCACTGTAACATTGGTGGAAACAGACAAATTCACAGAAAAACAAGACAGGTGTGGCATTCTAATTCTATGTCAGGAGAAGAATTACAAAAACCACATTTTTTGGTTTCTGGTAAGTGGTTTTACTTCTATTTTTTGCAATGCAGTATTCAATAAATTTAATCTTTTTTACTGTGGTTATAAAACCAGTGATATAAGATAGAGCATTTCCATATTTACAAGCACATATAAACTTTTTTCCAAGTATGACAATCAAATTATAAATGGCATCTAAGCTATTATCACCCAGCAAAACGTGTTGGACAGAAAATTGTAGAATGTCAAGATCATTTACTGAAAATCTAGCAAAAACCTGTCTCCAGAATTAAGCAGTGTGACTGCATTCCCAAAAAAGATGTTTAATAGTTTCAACTTCAATTTTACGGAAGGAACATAGATTTCTGTCTGTGATTTTCCTTTTATGTAATTTTTCATTAGTATATATAGTTCTGTGTAGGAATCTAAATTGAAAACTTCTGATTTCTGATGAGATTGTTGCCGAGTAAATATTTTCAAAACAGGTAGACCACTCAACCTCTTCAATTTCACAGTTAAGCTCTGCATTCCATTTTCCTACTGAAGGTAATTGGCTTTTAATGTTTTTTTTTTTTTTATTGTTGTAAAAAATGAGGATAAACAAAATGAGGGACTTTACCAGTGTCTATAATTATGTCTCCCCCATGCAACAGGGGGACATATTGTTTTTGCGTCCATTTCTTCCGCTTCTGCTTGTTCTTCTTTCTCTTCTTCTTCTGCTTCAACACATTGTTGTGTGCATTGTGTACACAATAACTCAAGAAAGATTTGATTTGGGAATTTCAAATTTTTGTGAAGATGTTCCTATATAAAACCTTGCTTGGGATTGCAGATGGGTGACCTTGGTATATTTTTCAAGGTCACATGGGCATGTCATCTAAAATTGACATGGATGCAACAACTCTGCAAGGATTTGACTTCGGAGGTTGAAATTTTGCATGTTTATGTACTATAATACCAACTAGGTTGGAATTGTAGATGGGTGACCTTGACCTATTTTCAAGGTCACATGGCCACTTTTTAAAAATCATTGCAGATGCACTCTAGAAAGATTTGTCTTAAAGAAGTTGAATATTTAAATTCCACAGTAATAATGTTTGTAAATATTTTCCTTGTTTCCTTGTTTGTTTCTTTGCTTCCATTCTAATTGTAAATAATTTTATGCTAAATAACACAAAAATATTTGTCCTCCTTGTCAGACATGTAAACCAAGTGGAATCTTCAGTTCCTGATATAGCCCTGCCAATAATACTGGGGAGAAATATATTTAAGTGAAAATTTGCTAGGACAATGAGCCTCAATAAGAGTGTGCTTGTGCTTCTACATGGGTAATCTTTGCTTAGATTTTGAAATGTCAATAAAGAGTGTGCCTTCACCAGATCTGTAGATCATTGGAATCGGTATGCCTATTCATAAAAATAAGGGTGACAATAGTAAGGGCGCACGAGGAGACATTTGATTTTCTGTTGGAAAATCAGCCTGTTCTAGTTTTGTCTGTTTTCTTTTTATTTTCTGGAGGCAGGTCTTCACGATGTCTGCCTTAGTTTGCTATAAGTTCCTTCCATCTTTTAGGGATGGCAGATACAAGACACACAAAGTGTAGATAGGTTACAGATATTTGAAAGTTATGGGTGAAACTTCCAAATGGCAGAAAAGTCCCATCAGTGAATAATAAGTCAGAAATATACTTGATACCTTTATCATGCCATTTTTTTTATAGAAAATTGTTTTACCCCCTACTCTACTGAAAGAATTAAACCACAGTGCTTCAGTTACAACTTCATCTTTTGTTTCTGGGTTCTTGTGATTATATTCACTCCAGCTGTAATTAACCTCTAACCAAAATTTACTCTTCATTTTGTTAGATATATTTTTTACATCAGTTCTATGGGAATTGCATTCCCACAGATATTTATCTTCACATGGTAACTGATGCAAAACAATGTGTTCCATCCAGATTCTAACACCAGTCTCTTAATCCAAGCACATGTCATTGCATGGAACTGGGAAGGGATATGAGTAATTCCTAATCCACCTTTATCAGTGGGGGCTATAAGGTAGTTTCTCTTTATTTTTTCTGGTTTTTTGTTCCAAAAATATTTTATAACTAAGAACTTCAGCTCTTTTTAGTACAGTAGTCCCTCCTTTGAGAGACCGCCCCTAGTGCCACCCAAAGATGGTCACATAAAGCAGGTGGTCACTCAAAGGAGGTATAAATAACATGAAAAGTACTACAGAAAGACCTGACAAATGTGGTCTCTCAAAGGAAGTGGTCTTTGAAAGGAGGGACTACTGTAAACAGTCTGCAGGGTTTGGGATTACAGATACTAAATACAGCAATTGTGACAATGCTAAGGATTTTATATTTAAGTTTTTCCCATTTCTGATAAGCTTCTTTTGTCCCAAGAGTTAAAAATCTGTTCTATTTTCTTTAATTTGGGGAGATAGTTTAAGGTTTCCAATTTATCTCTTTTTGGTGTTATTTCTACCCCTGAAAGAATCACAGGTTTATTGGTCCAATGTACTTGTAGGTTTTCTGCATATATTACATGATAGTCTTTTATACTTCCAATCCATGTAATAACGGATTTGTCTTTTACCTTTAGGCCTGACATTACTTTAAACTGCATCAGCAGATCAAATATTTTATTCACATTAAATTCATTAGCCAAAAGAGTAAAGCTAGTATCATCGCCATACTGAGAAATTTTATATTGTCTGTCATCTACACTAATTCCCGTTATAGATTTATTTTCTTGGACAGCAGTAGCCAAAATTTCCCCACACAGAATAAAAACATGCAGGGAGAGGGGACATCCTTGACGAGCACCCCTTGAAAGTTTGATAGATTCAGAAGCCCAGGCATTATTAGTTATGCAGCTTTGGATATCTGTATATAAAACTTTTATCCATTGCTGCATTGAAGGACCGAAATATAAATATTTCAGACAATCTTCGATAAATTTCCATTCTAGGCGATCAAAGGCTTTTTCAAAGTCTACAAGTATAAGAATAGCTGGTATGTCATTTTCATCCACAAAATCCATCAGGTAAATTGTTAAATTATTTACCAGATTCAAAATAGAAAAAGATAAACACCAGATTGTGAAAAAAAAAGTGCTACACAAGTGACACTAATACAACAGGAGCAGCAGTCTGTATCTTGCATTGCAAATTGCATTGTGAGACTGGTTCAGTTGAACACTCCTGGAGCTGTCCTTTTATCACCGACTGAATTGTGATGTTTGGAGGCCAGCTGGTGACATGGTTTCTAATTACAGTAAAACCTCCACTGCTGAACACGTGCAACTAGAAAAAATGTCAAACATTCACTTCTGAACACTTGATTTTGGCCCCAAATGTTTTATTGTGTTATTTCATGGGTGCCTGAATGTCCATAACCTCTCACTTCTGAACACTGAACACTTTGTTTTGGGTCCCAAAGCCACAAGTGGACATCACACTACTATACATGTGCTCACTCAAGAACGCCGAATGCCAGAATGATCTCCAAATAAAGTACCAAATGTATTGTTCTAACAGCATTTTGGTGTGAAATTCCATCCTGCTCTGGGTGCTCTTTCACTGGGTCACCATGGAATTGAGGGCAGGGGGAGGTTTCACTGTACTTGTGTGCTCTTGAGACAATTATCTCCAGTACTTTCTGTGATAAGTAGTGCATGGAACTCGCTGAAGCTTACCAGTCATGTTTATCACCTTCATTGACTTGCTGGCCATTTATTTTTTGTGGTTCATTCCCTTTCAACATGTAAGCTTTTCAGACATGTATGACATATACGAGATGATGGTCTATTTATTTTTTCATTGACTTCTATTTCCATTCAATTAGGGTTGCCAATAGTGGAGGAAAAAATGAATACCTTGACTTTATAGCATCATGCCAATGACTGCCCCCCCTCCCCCCCCCCCCCCCCCCCCCCCCCGTGTTGAATGAGCAAGTGGCTGGGAATTGTTGAGAAACTGAAAGTTAAACTGTACATTTTGCTGAATTCTGAGTCAGTATTCTGCCTTCTAATCAGGACTAAGCTAATAACGTGACTTATAAAAAATACATAGAGATATATAAGGACTTGTGAAGAATACATGTTCATAGAAATGGGCTTTCAAAATGCATAGCACATAGACATGTTAAAAAATTTGTAGGGTGACCTTGCACAAAAATGGGCTATTAAGTGTACACCTCTATACTCATGTTGGATATTAACCCATTCCTACCAAACAGGCCAAAACTGGCTTGTGGTCAGTCAGATATGTTCTCATTCAATTTTTTAGACTACATGTACATGTAGTTACAACAGTGATAGGACACAATTGGAACCAGAGCCTACACCAAGGATAGGTGTTGACTCGGTCTTAATTCAAGGGGGCAGGATTTCAAGCACATCATACTGGCTAAAATGGGACATGTGCTTAAGAATATCAAACCAAACTTGAACCACACTGGTGAAATCAGTTTTAGATTTTAGTGAGATACATGAAGCAATGTGTTGTGGCTTGCAGAATAGTGTTGACCAGCGTGGCTTGAAAGTTATACAGTAGTCCCTCCTTTGAGAGACCGCCCCTAGTGCCACCCAAAATACGGTCACATAAAGCAGGTGGTCCCTCAAAGGAGGTATAAATAAAATGAAAAGTACTACAGAAAGACCTGACAGCTGTGGTCTCTCAAAGGAGGTGGTCTCCCAAAGGAGTGGTCTTTCAAAGCAGGGACTACTGTAATGCATAACCCACAGTGAGCAGCCCAATACGTGTATCAGTGCAGCGCTGCACTTAAAGATAAGAATAAATGGGCCAGCAGAGGTCACATGAAATGGTGTGCACCAGGATGAGGTATGACCATGTATACCAGTAGAATTTTCAGTCAAACATATTGTAAACTGCTAGGAAGTATACAAACTTCTGATAGGTCATCAGGGCTTGGCTAAGGCCAGCTCTGTTGCCCAGGACACATGTATTTTCATGCAGTTAAGACAGAAAAAATTCTAAGTTCTTTGTTGAGTTAACCCATTAGTTGTCCTGTATATTGGGGGAAAATGGGGGGGGGGAGCCCTGAACATGGACTGAGAATGGAACAACTGAGGACATGCAAGACACTAAGAGCATTTTTCCATAGCCATACCTTTTTCCGCTTCACAGATTAAAAAGAAATTATTCAAAGATTTCAAATCTGGAAAGAAGTTAAACTTCATAAGCTAATTGGTGAAAAAAAGATACAGATTTGTGATAAAGATGTGACATTTTGCAGGTCTGCACAAATTTCAGAAGACCTTTATTACAGATTTAGTCAAATATTGAATTCCCCTGAGAATTAATGTGGACTAACATAACTGAAAGAAATCTCAGGAACACCAGAAATTGTGTCATCTTGAATTTTTAGGTTTTCATAATTCAAAACAAATGGAGTTAAAGAATATCCCTGGGATTATTTTTCCCTCTTTTTTAGTCGTATAGCTCCATATTAATAAAACTGGAAGTTATTTCAATGTTGCACATGCAAAGTTCACCTCCTTGTTGCAAATCTGTATGTTTATTCAACAATTAGTTCATAAATTTGAGTTTCTTTGAAATATTCATATAATTTCCTTTCCAAAATTATAAATACTTTTAAAACATTTGCAGTAATACTTTTCAATGTATGAACCTCCAAAGGTACCACATGTACAATATTTCCTCGTTTAAGAGAGCACCAGAGGGCATGTCTTCAAGTCATCACATTATGTGTGTGCTGACATTTCACATTCATACATTTTTTACAATCAGTTAGGTTGTCTTTACCATATACAAGGTCACATAGGCAAGCAGCCGCAATCATATGAAAAAGCATGACCAGGAATGTTAAGCTGCAAAACATGCTTGATAGAGTCCTACTGATGACCTGTTTATAAAGTCATTTGGCTGTTGAAGCCTAGGACTTCCCTAATTTTGAATCAAACGTGATAATATGTTAATTAATATGTAGGTTTAGATTTAGTGACTGGAATGGCTATGGAGCATAGAGAGATTGCATTGCAGTTTGGGGGGGGGGGCTGAGAACTACTTGGAAGATGTGGCACTGTTGATCCTGTTTGTATAAAAGACCAGGTGGTCTCTCAGTGGAAGTAAACTAACATGGAAAAAGGTGGACTTTGGGACCTGGTGAATGTGGTCCTAAAAGGCAGGTGGTCTCAATAGAGTGGTGTCTCAAAAAGAACTATATATGTTGTAGTTAGTAAACAAAAAATGTGTTTGTGTATTACATGTCGTTAAATTGATCTAATTATACATGTAATCAATGTGCACCACTGCACGTTCCAATGTTCCCGGACAATTTTGATAAATACAGTTTATTTTTTTATATATACAGTAGTCCCTCTTTTGAAAGACCACTCCTTTGGGAGACCACAATTGTCAGGTCTCTCTGTAGTACTTTTCATGTTCTTTATACCTCCTTTGAGAGACCACCTGCTTTATGTGACCACCTTTTGGGTGGCACTAGAGGCGGTCTCTCAAAGGCGGGACTACTGTATAATGTTTTTTGTTTGTGGTTTTATTCAATTTTATTTTCACTTGTATTCAGTGATATTTTGAAAGTGCAGGGTCAGTAAAACACTAGGTGTAGAAAAAATAGCTTTGATATGAACTTTTTAAAAATGGAATCTGTGGTTTCCATGACCTTAAAAGAAGTCAGAATGTATGTGTGGCACTTCCCATAGTAAACAGAAGGTCTTTGTTATTCCCACTAGCAAGAAAGAGAGATTCAGTGATACAGTACGATACTGCTGTTCAAGAATGCCCCCCCTGCTTCATGTGGCAGGTGGTCTTAAAATACAGATAAATTTATCAGAGAAATAGACTCCAGTGTCATGGAAAATATGGTCCTAAAAAGGTCCATGGTCTCTCATAAGAGGTGGCTTATTGTGCAGGTACTGCTCTATCATGGGGTCTATACATTGGTGGCTCTCTCATAAGGGCACCTCAAATGCACCAGAGATATGGCCTTTTAAGAGGGGTGGCCTCCCATGAGGGGGGGGGGGGTGTATAGCACAAAGGTTACACTTGCTGCATTGATCATGAAGTGGTTGGGGGGGGGGGGGTCTTGTCAAGGGGGCCTTTCAAGAGAGGGACCACTTTATATAGTTATATGCTGCATTATTACAGTGGACACAGTTCATATTACTTCTATTTGTGGCCGGCAGGCCTGGCATACTGTTCTGTGGGCCAGGTGTCAGTGCCTGGCATACTGTTCTGTGGGTCAGACGTCAGTGCCTGGCTGCACATGCTGTACATACACAATGGGAGCCCGGTCTGTGGTACGTGTGCCAGATTTCATCCTGCACCACACATAGGATGGATGCTGAACTTTTTATGCTGCTGGCAGTTATACTGAACCCCAATGAAAAGTATCCACATGCCAATTTTGAAGTATTTTATTGTTTATACTTGAAACATTTCATACCTAGACGTGCTTAGAACTTAACAAAGCATTCACTTTTCTGGCGTAAAAATAATGTCATGCTCTACCGACATTAACGTCACTTACAGGCAAAAAATGTCATTAACTGCCCTAATTGAAAGTCACACAAATTTTTCTGTTCAATATGGGATGTGGCCACCTCGAGCATCAACACATGCTATACATCTGCGGCGCATACTGCTGACCAGGGTTTGAATTCTGTGTTGGGGAACATTATTCCATTCTTCCTGCAGAGCTTGGATCAGCTGGTTTCGGGTAGTAGGCCTAGGTGTCCTCCGTTGAATACCTTGGCCTAACTGATCCCACAAATGTTCAATAGGGCTCAGATCGGGTGAGAACGCTGGCCATTCCATGACATTGATGTTGTTCTCATTGAGAAAGTTCATTGTTAATCTTGCAGAGTGTGCACGTGCATTGTCCTGCTGAAAGATCGCCAGATCTTGATGCTGCTCCATAAATGGGACCATGTGCGGCTCCAGCACCTCATCAATGTACCGCCTAGCATTGAGGATCCCTTGAATGACCACTAGGGGTGTCCGGTAGAGATTGCTGATGCCTGCCCACACCATGACAGAGGGTCCACCCCATCGATCTGCCTGACGGACACAGGCATCTGCATATCTCTCCCCAGTCCGGCGCCACACACGTTCTCTGCCATCTGCTCTGCTGACACAAAAACGGGACTCGTCAGTAAAAAGGACGGTATTCCACTGCTGGCGAGTCCACCTGGAGTGTGCTCTACACCACTGCAGTCGTCTTTTTCTTCTGGGTTGGGTCAGCAGGTTACCCCTGTAAGGTCTTCTGGCTGTTAGGCCACTGCTCCTCAGTCGCCTCTCCACAGTAGAACTACTGACAGGACGGTGATTCACCCCTTGAGTCTCACGGGCTGTTTGGGCTGCTGTACGGAAACGGTCTCGCAGGTGCATCAGCCGGATGTGACGGTCTTGGCCAGGTGTTGTCACTCTTTCTCCGCCAGGCCTAGGCCGATCATCTACGGATCCAGTTTCTTGTTGCCGTTCAATTAGTCGTTGGATGATGCGCCGAGTACACCCCATTCTTTGTGCGATTTGAGTGATTGGGACTCCACCCTCTGCAAGCCCCAAAGCATGGTGTCTTTGACCTTGGCTCAGACGCGGCATGATCGCCTCAACACACCTGAGACCACTGGCTTTTTTCTTGGCTGAACATCCCTTTTTAAAGCCACTGAAAACATCAGGTCATTTTAGCCATCCAATAGGAGTGGTGGTCAGATGCCATATTCGGTGCACAAAAGTCACATGCATTATGTAACAACCCAGCAAAAGTTAAAAAGTTGTCCTGAATGACCCTGATGTAGGCTCCAAACCATGCATATATGCACACACAGTACTTAGTAACTTACAAAATTAATGTGTTAATTTTTTTATGTGGATACTTTTCATTGGGGTTCAGTATATATTGGGTTGATACACTGAACTTTTCATACTGAGGGTAAGATCAGGTTCATAGTGTTCTTTTATACATATATATTCTGTACAAGAAGTTATAGCGCCAATTTTTTTTTGGGGGGGGGGCAACTTTTTTGCACAGTACATGTGTGGAATCTTTGACAAGGTTATAAAATGGATTGAAAATACATACATGTACATACATAGATGTATTAGCTTACAGGTCCGGTGTGAGACAATTTACTGAACTTGTATTAATTTGTTAGCAACTGTGGTACAGTAGTCTTATAAGGCCACCCTAAATACACTAGAAATGTGGCCATTCCTGAGGGGTGAAATATATTTTTAAAAAAAGCCATACTTGCTGTGTGGCCTTTGTAGAGGGGTTGGCCTCTCTTGAAGAGGGCCTTATAAAAGGGGGGGGGATCACTGTATTTTGACTCAGGGCTTTAAAAATAACGGAAAACCTCCATATTTTTGTTGTGTAAACAAGTGAATTTCTTCTCTTATTTCTGAGACTGTTTTGGGGCAAAGTTGATGGTCAAGTTGATTCTTAATCAGATGTTGTACTTTACACACACAAAATCAGATTTCACCATAGATGTTTGTTTATATAATATAAGTATTTACTTCATGCTTTGCATGTTTGGAGTGTGCAAGAATAGCCGATATTTTGTATGTAGCACAGCAGAAAGTGCTATTTGTTCAATCCTGGACAAAAAGAGAAAGAAACACAGGATGCCCCTTTACCTCAAAACAAGATAACAGGAAAATGTGGCCTGATTTGTGATACTGTGGAATCTGTCACTGGCATTGTCGTTGCCACACAAAGTTGTTTTTTGTGTTAGGGTTATAAACAAAAGCAGAAATTGTGGTCAGTCGGCTGTTCTGATATGTCAAGTTAATTAACCTTCAATGTGATCTAGATAAACTCAGGGGCATGTTACACTACACTAGTATCAGTAGGGTCACTGGACGGGTGTGACCGCTGGCAGGATGGAATACAGGAAATGACAGACTAGGTTTTGGCCTGTGGGTGACCCTTGAGCAGGCCCAGTGTGACTGGACAGGAAAGCAGAATCAAAGTCATATTTTGTCTTGACACTTGACTTTTGTTTTATTTTAATCCAGCATAACAGTTCTCCACTCATTGTTCTGCATCAAGGGGAAGATAGTTCAATGTACATTTCCATGAATTAGACGACTAAGTTCATGGCACGTAGTTGGAAGTTCAGGTCAGGTTTAAACTTTCAGTGATAACTTACTGAATGTCTGCTGCTCCAAATGTGGTAAAAATTTTGTTAACCAGTGCTAATTACAACAAAAGTTTTGCCCATCTGATTGCTTGTAGACTCAAATTTTTATCCCCCGCCCACGAAGTGGGGGAGGGGATATGGTAATGGGCACCGTCCGTGCGTCCGTCCCAAACAAATTTTGTCCGGCCCATATCCTCTACATTATTAATGCTACCTCTTCAAATTTTTTATGGTGGGTAGACCTAAGGTAGTAGGTGTTCATAGGCATTGTTTGGTGTGGCTTATTACTTGCATTAATTAATTAGTTAATTAATTAATTAATTAACAAAGTTCTTTAAGCAAGACAAATTTTGTCCGGGCCATATCCTCTAAACTATTAATGCTAGCCCTTTGAATTTTTTATGGTGGGTAGACCTTAGGTAGTAGGTGTGCATAGGCATTGTTTTCTGTGGTTAATTACTTCCATTAATTAATTAATAAAGTTCATTAAGCAAGCTCAAGCTACAATTCAAATTTTGTTCGGGCCATATCTTCTAAACTATTAATCCTATCCCTTTGAATTTTTTATGGTTGCTAGACCTTAGGTAGTAGGTGTGCATAGGCATTGTTTTGTATGGCTAATTACTTTCATTAATTGATTAATTAAGAAAGTTTGTTAAGCAAGCTCAAGATTTGTCCAGGCCATATTTTCTAAACTATTAATACCAACCTTTTTGAAATTTTTATGGCTAATAGACCTTAGGTAGTAGGTGTGCATAGGCACTGTTTTGCATGGCTAATTACTTTTCATTGATTAATTAATTAACAAAGTTCATTAAGCGAGCTCAAGATACAATACAATTTTGTGTGAAGCATAACTTTGCAACTAAAGGTGGTAACCCTTTAAGATTTTCAGCGTTGGTAGACCAGAGGTAGGAGGTGTGCATAGGCAGAATTTTTTTTGACTAATTACTTTGCTTCATTAATATATTAATTAACAAAGTTCATTAAGCAAGCTCAAGAAATATAAAGTGGCTTGTGTTTCTTTTGTATTTTTTTTTTTTTTTTCCAGATAACCAAGAACTCCAGGATCCTTTTCAAGTAAACTTGTTTCTTTCTCATTTCAGCCAACTGTATTTTAAGTCCTACATGTTAAGGAAGATGTGAATAGCAAACAAACCCCTTCTGCACTGGTTCACCCTCATGAGGGGGGGGGGGGGGGGGGTCAGTGGCTACTTGTTAAAAGGGGGACACATAATGCATTTAAAGGCTCTCTGTATTTATTTCCATATTGTCACCAACAGAAAACTTTCGCATTTTACCAATATACCAGTGTACATCATGTGTATTTACCACCATGATTACTGTGAAGGGGGGGATATGGCTAGTGTCAGCGGCTACTTGTTCATTTAGAGATCTTTCATTTCAAGCACCAGCCTGTCTTTATTTCAAAAAAAAAAAAAAAGGGGGGGGGATCCTGGTCAACAGCATTGTCCAGTGTCAGGGAAAGCAGTTGAGTCTGCCTAAAATTAATGTAGTTCTGACAGGGTTAATGTCGCACTGACAGGGTTAATGTAGCACTAATGGGGTTAATGTACTGACAGGGTTAATGTAGTTCTGATAGGGTTAATGTAGCACTGACAGGGTTAATGTAGCACTAACAGGGTTATTGTACTCACAGGGTTATTGTACTGATAGGGTTATTGTAGTACTGATAGGGTTATTGTACTGACAGGGTTAATGTAGTACTGACAGGGTTGTTGTAGCACTGACAGGGTTAGTGTAGCACTGACAGGGTTTATGTAGCACTGACAGGGTTTACTGTGGGGGGAAAAAAGTCAATAAACTGAGGACATTGACCAGTGTTGGTGCCAGCCAATTTTGTCCCTATAATGGATTTGTTGTTCTCCTATGTTGGAAGCTTGTCTTTCATGGGTTTGAAGGATAAGGTTTTAATTCAGTACTTTCCACCGAAGCTGGCGCTGCAGTCGACGCATGCGCATAGACGCGCAAACTTGCCTTGCGGGGTTCAGGCTTGTGGCACCATTGTGAATGAATAGTGAGGACACCACTTTTTAATGCCTGCGAAGTTGTAAATATGTATATATATAGTTAGTTTTTTATTTAGCGATCTGGGGGGTAAAGATCACTGTGCAGTGTTTGGGTGTTGCAATAAAAGAGGGAAGGCGGGATGTGAATCTTTGTCGTTTCACCGGATACCGGCTCGGCAGCCTCAACGCGCCCGGTGGATCCACGCCATCTCCAGAAAAGAGAAACCCACCGATAACTGGGTTGTTTGTAGTAAGCATTTTGTAAATAGGAAACCCTCCAAAGATAGCAACAATGTAGACTTTGTACCGACATTATTCATGGGAAAGCAAGAGACTGGGGAAACGCCAAAACCATCATGCGATATTTAAAAGCGGTCATTATACTGCATTAAATGGCTTGACAATCATTGATATCGACTCTTCTTTAGTGAAAAGATTGGCTAAAGAAACTTGTCAAAATTTATATACTCAAAGCTTAACTGCTCTTAAGCGGTCACCCTGCGGCAAACAAGCTAATCGTCTGACAACAGTGCTGTGGCCTTCAATTTAAAGTTGGTCAGGCCAAATTAAAAAAATTGTAAATTCCGCAGCAACTTTCTGGCATATAAGATAGTTTTGGTGATACTGAACCTAGATGTTGGTCCGACCCGTCTGACCAATCGGACCCCAAGACTACGGCTCTGGACAATAGTGGGCCACACGTAGCTGCTACCCCACTGCGTACCAGTAAGTCACGGTAGCCGTTTCAGCCTCAAGGTGTCATAATCCCATTATCAGGTAATGAGCGCTACCGCTGGCTTGGGCCCCATGGGGTGTGAAATACACAAACGTGCGCTCTGTGCCTGGACAGTCCAACTGGCATTAACTGTTACGCTTTCCTTGTCATTTTACTGCTTTCCCATTATTCTGATAGAAATTAAATTTTCATATTTGGGCAAAGGACCGTTTTGGTACTGAGTAGATATAAACAATGAAATAATCCACGAGTAAATCTGCCTCAATCATGTGCACTTTTTAAGCGAAAGTTGTGCTGCTGAGTCTCGCCTTGGCAAGGTGACTGCCGTCTTGCAAGTGTCAATAAAGTGACGAAACGAAATTAATACTCTGGTTTTGATCACAAGATACAATGTAACTATTTTTATACATATTAAACAACAGTAACAAGTTCTATCTACAAAGCAGAACCATGCTAAGACCGAGAAGAAAAAAGACGCAACTGACCAGGAGACACAAAACTTTTTTCACTTTGCCGGCTCTGAATACCGCATCTGCCGTGTCTAACACCCTTCGCGTAGGTAAATTTTCAATGTCTTTTGCTTTCACATTTATCAATTCTCCATTGGTTAGATAATCTGTTACAAATCCAAGGCTGAGTTTTGGTATAACGGCAAGTTTGTCAGTCCATTGGTCACCACACCCCTTCCATATGTCTGCCAAAGTTGATACATTCATGACCGGCAGCTTGATCTGATGTTACTTTTTTTGCGTGAGTTGCACACAAAATCCTGTGAATGAGGATTGCTTTTTTCCCATTCTTCTTTCTCCCAAGATTTTGTAATATTTCCTTCAGTTCTGCGTTTGTTTTTTTGGCGAGATCGCCCTCTGTTTACATATTCTCAGCCATAGGAAATACACTGTGAGTGAATGGGCCCGCGTATCCGACCCCCGCAAAAGCAATTTTGGCCGCGAGAGGTCTCTGAATATCATTTGGAGCCGCAGCGCCGCGTGGTGGCGGCAAGGACTGAATTGAAATCTTTCATTTGGTTTGTCACTCATTGGTTTCAGGTGGTTAGTAGACAAACCCATTGCAAGCATAGTGCATTTAATAAAATACTGATTCCACCCACTTTCAAAATGGCGTCATTTTTAGACTTATTTCTCCAATAGAACTTCAATATAGTGAGTATTTGCCCCTTTTTTAGACACAGGAGAAAGAATATCCAGTGTGGGTGGCCCTTTGGGGATGGTGTGGGGATCACTCATTGGATTTTCGTTTTCGCTCTGGCACAGCCTCGCTAAAACACAAAAATCCAACAACTCCTGATCCCAACGTTATCCTCAATGGGCCATGGCACCCACACTGGATTCTCTATGTCTGACAGTCAACACTTTCAGCAGCAAATGAGGACTAAAGGAAGCAGTAACTGTGTTCATCTATTTTGCTTGTGGTGACTGGGCCATTGCTTGGTGGCACTTGTCAAGTTTGATAGTTCTGAGTCTGATATCAGCACCAGGGAAAAGCGATTGTGTACATTTATGATTATGAGATATAAGACATTTTGCTAATTCATGCCTGTTTGGCATATCACTTCAAGTTTTGCCTGTGTCTCAAGTAACAGGTAAAGTGGTCCCCCTCTTGTAAGGCCACCCCAAGTGTGCTAGAAAAGTGTCCTTATAAAAGGGGTGGCCTTGCTTGAAGCGTAAAATGCAATGATAATGCCATACTGGCTACATGGAGAAGTGGCTTTTGCGAAGGGGGTGGGGGGTGGGGGGTTATGGACCACTTTATAAACAAGATGCATGTTTGTTCCCAGGACTGTTGGAACCTGAGTATTTCCATTATAGTGGATCTCATTATCAGTAAGGGACTGACTGCATTGTGTATGTATGTATATATATATATATATATATATATATATATATATATATATATATATATATATATATATATATATATGTATGTATATGTGTATATGTATATGTATGCATATATATATATATATATATAGGAGGGATGTGGGGGTGGGGTGGGGGGGAAGTTGATTATCAGATTTTCAAGTCTGTCTTCCAGTGGGACAATCAAGGTAAAGACTGTGATGCAAAATATATAACCACTGCCTGAACGCAGTGAAACGCTAGTGTGAGAAAACACCAAGGCAGCCACAAGCTCAAAATGTAAACGCTTAAAGCCATTGATCAGATTGTCTAATTAACATGCATCATCATTTCACCATGAATTAAAACCAAGCCTGTATTGGAATTACAGAGAGCGTTGGTCACATTAATGTGACTGTGGTTGCTTGTTTATGAGGAAACAACAGAGTTGTTTTAAGAGTGCTTTTGGCAGCCATCATGTCTTAATGTTCTACACTTGGGGGAGGGGGGAAGGAAAAATGGTAGATCAGATGTACCGATGTGCAGCAGGTCTGTCCACATGAAATGGTATAAAAGCACCAGAGATACATGGGTGGTGCAATAATGATCCCTCCTTTGACAGACCACCCGAAAGGTAGCTTTAGGAGTAGCAACATACAACATGTTCACATAAAGGTGGTGCACGTCTCTTGGAGGTCATATAACTTCGAAACGGTAGGACTGTGACTTGATATTTAAATATGGTCTTTAAATCCAGGTGGTCTCGCATTTAAATGTGAGTCTTTTTAAAGGAGGTACCTCTGTCTGTATGTTCCGATTTTTTTCCTCATATTTGTTGCAGAATGTGTTTGTAACATCTGAACATGTATCCACTGGTGACTGCAGGTCCAATGAATGAAGGTTTTGTGAGAGTTCAGTACCACAGGGCTCAAACGGTTAGCAGGATTTGGAAATCTAATGGCCTCCAAACTAGATCCTGGAATTATTATGTCAGCTAAAATTACCGCGGTATTGGAAGACATGTACTTGTACATTGATAGATCATATGCATTGACATCATATCTGGGAGAAGAATATGTGAAAAGTACCTAGATTATAAATTTTTGTGCCCAAATTTCTTAAATGACATGTAGTTGACTATACTTCAACGAACCATGCTATTATTACTTGAGAAGTGGGAAACTAAAATCAGAGTGTCAGTTTCCTCCCCTCCCCCCCCCCCCATGAAATTCATACAAAACATGTGTTTGCTTCATTCATATTTACATGAATTACACACATTTAGATAACAGACTACTGTATTGCAAAATGGAAACATAAGATCACACACATGAAGATAAATAGAACTAGAAAAATGAGATTTGCCCAAGAGCAAATCTGTGTGCCTTGAAAATTTGCAAAATAAAAATGTGAATACTTTGTTCTATGATAATCAAATGTACAGTGAACACAGTTATTTGAATTTAAATTTGATGGGCTCCATCATCTGTAATTGGCTTGAAATGGTCAGCCATTTAAATCTTCCCACCAACTTTGCATACATTAAATTTGTGCAACTTATTTTCATGTCGTTGAATGCACTTGTGTCACAAAACTGGCAAGAAACAAAAGGACAAGTGTTGCGATAGATGCACAAATTGCATTATAGGCTCTCGACCAGTTTCGGTTGTATTGCCACCCTTTTCATGAACCAAGATTTATAAGCAACTGTGCACAAGTGCTTGGGCACCCAAGTACATGCCTCCATGCTGTTATGCAAAAAAAAAAAAAAAAAAGAACCTAGACATACCTTCAATGCAAAGCTTTGACTGAAGGGTCCGCGATTTGCTCAAATTAGGTCATGATGACACCAAAATCTAATCAGTTCATATTGTCATGTAAGATAATAATAGTGCGAAATGTGAACAAAACATATGGAAGCATTCTGGAGATATCGTGGTAACGAGCCCTATCAAACACGTAATTAGGCTGCCATTTGGTCACATTAGGTCATGATGACACCAAAATCTAATCAGATCATCCTGGCATACAAAATAATCATACAATAAAATTTGGACAAGATGGACATAAACATTCTGGAGATATTGATGTAATGAACATATAATCAGGCTGCCATTTGTTCCATATAGGTCATGGTGTCACCAAAATCTGAGTTCATCTTGGCATGCCAGATAAGCATACAGTGCTCCCTCTTTATAACACCCCTCATTGCAAGGCGGTTTCTGATATAACATGGTGGATACCATGGCTCCCATGGAAATAGTTTTCTGATTATTTCTATGTTAAATGTCCCTCTGTTATAAGGCAGTTTTGCTATAACATGGAATACCCTGTGGGCCCCAACACCAGGGTTATAAAGAGGGAGCACTGTACTGTCAAATTTGAGCAAAATATATTTGTACATTATGGAGATTCTGTGGTAACTTGTCCGTCAGTTCAGCTTTTGTGAAGGTCTCTTGTCCATCTGTCCGTCATCTGTCGACAATTCACATTTTCGACTTCTTCTCCAAAGCCGTCATCCAGATTCATTTCAAATTTGGTGGGGATGGGCCTTGAAAGGGTCTCTACCAAATTCGTCCAAATGGTCATGCTCCGTTGATTTTTGGATTTTTTAGGATTTTTTTGTTGTTGTTGTTCGTTTTTGGGCCCAATCTTAAAAAAAATCTTCATCTCCGTAACCGCTCACCCAATTGCTTTGATATCATACTGGGACACTCCCAGGGACTCCTAATTCTAAATTTGTTGACTAGGTGGCACTGTGACTTTTTATAATTTTTATGATTTTTATGTTTTTGCTTTTTTTGACTTATTCTTCAAAACTGCCACTCAGATTAAGCGGGAACTTAGTGGGTATGTGCCTTGTGGAAGGGTCAAACAAAGTTATTCACTGGGTGGCATTGCTGCGGATTCCCGATTTTTAACGATTTTTTTCAATTCTGGTACTTATTGGCCAATGCAGCTTTCCTATTGATTACTATGTAAGTCAATGGGCATTTTAATGCTAATTCACATTTTCGAGTTCTCTTAAACCGTCATCCAGATTGACTTCAAACTTGGTGGCAATGTACCTTGGGTGGGTTTCTGCCAGGGTTTTTTCAAATGGTCGCGCTCCAGTGATTTTTGCTTTTTTAATTAATTTTTGTGTTCTTTTTTGGACAAATCTTCCAAAATCTTCTCCACAACCGCTCACCCAATTGCTTTGTTACTTCAGAAACGTTACTCAGATTAAGTTGACTCTGTGGATATGTTCCCTGTGAAAGGGTCAAACAAAGATGCTCACTAGGTAGCACTGCTGTGGATTCCTGATTTTTAACGATTTTTTTTTTTTTTTAAATTCAGGGACTTATCTGTAAATTGCAGGGGTGGGAGTCTTCCATCTGCAGATGGATTTCTGTCTTGAGAAGAAAAAAAGGAAACAAGTTACCCTTTTAAAAAGGAACCAGAGTTGACTGGTACAATAGGGAAGAAATCTGTTGGGACAAGTTTGTATACATACCAAGTTGTACCAAACTTTTCCATCAGTGGTAAAACGTGACCTTTTAGTTTGCTGACAGTTTGATGTTTTGTTAACCCCTAGCACTCCATGTTCGAGCACACATTCTCAAAATGTATGTGAACATCGTTTGCCACTATTATTGATTCCTGCCGTGCGCAACCCAAACCAACCTTCAATCAGCTTCCTGCTGGCCTGCAATGTTTAATTTACCTGCAAGCGTGTGCATTTCATCGGAGACAAACTTCAATACTTGCAGATTGCTATTTCGATTTTGTGGTAAAAAATATATATATATTCTTATCAAATGTATAAAAAGCCAACAACTTAGTGACTTTGCGCTTTTGCAGACACAATGTTTTGCATCGTTCGCCAAATTAAAAAACATGTTTTATACTG
Source organism: Hermodice carunculata (assembly GCA_964020975.1). Lineage (NCBI taxonomy): Eukaryota > Metazoa > Annelida > Polychaeta > Eunicida > Amphinomidae > Hermodice > Hermodice carunculata. The sequence goes on along the minus strand of OZ026629.1, from coordinate 62,214,831 downwards.
CTGGAATCATCAGATTTTTGTCTTTCTATGTAAGAAGCTCTCTTATTGGTTAAGAAAACAATATTCCTGGGATATCCCTCAGAAAATGGCCCAAAATTGGAATCTATTTTCATTTCCCTCATTATAAATGCACTGACGATATTCCAGGCTCCTCATTGGGTGGATTTGATCACGTGTCGCTCCCTGTCCAATCAAACTTGTTCTTACCCATGTGGCTGTCTCTGGCGCAATGTTGGGAAAGTAAACGAGTCGTATTCATGCAAAGATTATTGGACCACTTAATTTTCACAAAAAAATCTTTGATAGAACAATTCTAGACACAGATAGAGGCAGGAGTGACAATTTACTTGCAGAAGGCAAAGAAAATACACAGATTGCACGGTGACGAAGTGAAGATCTGCGTAGCCGCATGGAGTATTATACTTCGATGGTTGACCTAAATATTATGGTGTGTTGTTAATCACTCTCCGATGGGTCAGTTATTGATGTTTTTAACAAAATTTAGTTGTTTAATTTTATTAAAATGTTTGAATGGAATAAATCTGTATGACAGAACAAAATGGTAATTAAATTCATGATCGAAGGCCGGAAAAAGTAGAGGTACATAGTGGAAAATCATGCCCGGGAGCATGCCTGTGTACACTTGCTTGTGTTGCACGGCCCATGTTGCTTGGTAAAAAAAAGTCACCGGACTTGAGATCAGACTCTTGACACCACCTACGACATCAAATTTTTCAGGTAAACTGAAATAGAAAATGCACCGAAATATAAATCATGCAATTTCTGACCAACTTAGTGTTCATCACTTGGAGTGAACCGCAAAAATAACAAAGCCCTGGCATGTGAGGGACTTTCCATCATTAAGCATGGACTTAGGAGGAAGGGTATGAAATCTACAGATTCGAAAGTATCAGCAAACATGAGAAAACATGTCACGGGGCCTACAAGCATTATAAGGAGCATTTGAAGGGACTCGGACAACTTGAACATAAAAACAGAGAACTTAAATTAGCTAATGCTGTTTCCAAATTAAAGCTTCATCGTGCAAAAGAAGCAACTAAAGAACTTTATGGAGGAAAACAGGAAAGTTCCATAAACATATTTTACACTTTCAGTATTGTCTTATAAATAAACAAGTGTATACACACATCTCAGTGTTTTCCCCACATTACAAGCTGAAAGGTGCCCCCCCCCCCCCCCTTCATCTTTTCTTTACCACCTTTCTTCTTTTTCATAAAAAAGTAGGTTAAATTTTAGTAATATTTATATAAAATTTGATCGGAATTTGTTTTTGAACAAGAAATTCTTGGGTGCAATCAGGTTCACCACCTTTCTACATTTCAAAAACTGGGGAAAACCCTGGCATCTGTGCTTTGGTCATGGTGGGCGTGTGATGGGCTTAACTGGCCGTGCTTTTTCCTTCTGTATAATACCTCCATAGTCAGACTTACTCAGTACATGGGTGACCTTGATCCTATCCCAAGTTCACAGAGCTGCAAGTGTGATGAATGTCTAGGTCAGCTAAGCATGGGCTGTTCACACAGCCCTCTTGTAGTTATATATGTGAAATTTACAAGTCTGCCAAATTAGCATAAATTCAAATTTTACAACTTTCATTTTCATCAAGCTGGATATACCTGCAGCACAAACCTATAAATTAAGGCTGGATTGACACTTCTATACGTCATACTTTCAAAGATATTCAACAAGTTTTCAGTGTTTAAGTGAGTCTGGTATAAGAAAATCTGAGAAACAGAACTCCAGGCATGCCATGACAAGTTGAGTTCTCCACCAGTGACTGCATTCTGAGAAAGCAGAGTTCAACTTCCCAGTTCTTTGATCAACTTTAAATCACAATAGAATATGTTTGGGTTGCCTTAGCATGATTAGCATGGCCAGGAAGTGAGTCCTTGGTGTAGTTGTTTATAATGCAAACTGTCAATGTTTTTCTCTCTGTGGTAGTTTGAATAATGTCTTGTCAAATGCAATGTGTGACCTCTTCATGTCAACTTCAGTGCAAAACCAAGCGTGAAGCCATATGTGATTTCAACGCTGATGTCAGAGGGGATGCCATGCATTGATTACCTGTTCAGATTATGAACTCTCCTAAGAAGCAGATTGTCTCTTGCTGGTTTTACCTTTCGTTGATTTAGGTATTAGTTGTATTGTGTCCCACGAATGCTTTGAAAAACCTGTGCTCTAAAAACTATAATATCTCCGCAGTAAACCCTTAAAATCAATGATGAATGCAGTAGTAGCAATAGGGGATTTCTGATAACATTTCACAGGTAAACTAAAGCACTGTATGATGCTGATATTAATAGTAATGATGGAGATCAATTTGATAAATGCCAAAAATGCTGTACATGGGTCACAGTGATAGCCATTAGTCTTAGAAAAGTCCTTTTCTTGGGCTGTTTTGTCCCACAATCATGGTAAAAATTGAATGTGGTTGTGTAATATGTGCTGCAAGCACAAAGTTTACAGGGCAAACAAGCTAGGAGGGAAGGCCTTGGTTCTAATTGTACAGTACATGCAGCACCATCTGGTGAGGGAAATATTGCCTTCCCAAAGTAGTCCTACTGCTGGGCTGGCCTCTCATCATGATGTCATTCAATTCATGGCTGTTTGTCTGCAGTTAGTGGATCTGATTTGCACTGTGCGGTAGATTCTCTTACTTTCAGTCTTTCAATGACTGCATGCATTGCTGTTCGCCGTGTTATCAATAACTGTTAACAATGAGAACCAAATCTTTCCTTTCCAGCCAACCATCTGTTCACCCAATGAATTCTGTGCTTGCAGTACAGCCATAATATATGATCACATTCAATTTTTACCACAAATGTGGGACAGAACAACACCAGGGAAGGACTTCTCCAAGGCAATGATAGCCACACCCAGTAGTGAGCAGATGCTGATTGATCGTATTACTTCATAGGATGTAGGCTTCATTGTTGCATCCCATTGTTTCATCTCAACTTCAAACAAACATCTACCAAAATCTAAAAATAAGCCAAGAAACACCAATTGGGATTCCTGCTGTGGTCAGTTTTCTTAGGGCGACTGATTAGAATAAATAAAATTTGGATTCCATGCACCTGGATGTGCCTAAACTTCAAACCAACAAGCTGAAGTTGGATTGACACCTCTGTCTATCATTGTCTATAGCACTTTCAAAAGGTTAGCAAGTTTCCTGTGACATGTACCATTATGGCATGAGTTACGATTTTTCAATTTTCATTTGTCACTTTGTTGTATGTACATAGTACACAAGCCTGTCGATTGTTGGATGGACAGTTATGTCTATAATAACTTCCGAAGACATTCAACATTTAAGTTTTCTGTATGTACTCAATTAGCATAAGTGTAGTAATACTGCTTTGTTCAACTGTTTTTTGTAAATTCAAAGGCTAATTGCAAACATTTGTTTTATGTGTTTTGTACTGTCAGCATTTCAGCATGTGTTGACATATTTAATTTTATTTCTTGACTAAAGAAATGGTTATGTTTACAACCATATAGTCTACAGTTTCAAATCATTGAAACTCTGTGGGTTGCAATCTTTACAGAAACATAAACTGTATTTCTTGATATCTTTATTAAATATTTGTCAGTTTACCAGGCTATAAAAGCTGATAGTTGACTTGCTTGACAAGACATTTGACAGAGTACAGGTATTTGTAAAACAGGATGGAAAATGACAACACACATGTCCTTTTGCTTTTGCATTGACCTTTTTTAATGGCCTTATCTCTGTCTGCAGATGATGACTTTGGTTTGGTGTATGATGATGTGGAAGCCACCTCAGCTGAGAGGGCTAAGTCACCAAAAAGGGTGTCAGCCATGTGAGTATCACCGAATACATTTCTGTCAGGACTTAACTAATTTGCCTTTGGTTAAAATGGTTTGAAACCAAGCCAAAAATGTAAATCGGTTGGTTACTACTGATTATTTATTTAGTTGTTGGTAAAAAATTGTGGCCTTGCTGTTTATTATAATTTTCTGTGTTTAAGCATATCAACTTCTTGTGAAAAGTTGTCATTAGTACAAACAAAAGTCCACCTGATTCCACTCTGGACAATTACATGAAGACCAAAGGCAGAAAATGTAGAGTAAGGTCTGTTCACCAGGCAACAATCTAAACCCACACCAAGACACTGTGCAGTAAAATGGTGTGTTCTTTTATTGAAGGTCTATTTGTATGCAAAATGCATCATACAAATTGTGTTTTAACCCCAGTTCACCAATGTCTGCCGAAGATGAACGCGAGATGGACGAAGCAGGAGAATCTGGCGAGGATAATGATATATATGACTGTGTTGACCAAGGTATGTACTTATAAAATATGCAACTGACAACAGCATCTGTGTGTCACAGTTGTGAGGCTAGTTCTTGTCTGTGACATAGTCATGTTGTGCTGAGGAAGTAGTCTCCAGAATCAAAAAGCAGATTTTGCTTCACAAACAGTTAAGGCTAGTTTGACTATTATAAACATTTGGTGGTATCTGATGTATCCCTATTGTCTGAAGTGCTACATAATTTGCCAAAATAAGCAAAATTGAAAGCATTTGTTTGGGGGGGGGTGTTATTCTGTAATCAAGAAAGATCAAGATTTCAGAGAAGTCAAGGGGGCAGATCAAAATGGCATTGCATAAAAGAAGGGCCAGCAGAGAAGTAAGGAATACAGGGATTCGAGGCTTCAGAGACCACTTGAAGGTAGGTCAAGGACTGGTCCATCTTGATACACCATCAGTAGGCAGGTCCAGGACTAGTCCGTTGTCTTGAGAGACAACCCAAAGGTAGATCCAGAAATGGTCTATGTTTTAGAAACCCCCAAAACAGGTCCAAAAATGGTCTCTGTTTTTGGAAACCCCCAAACAGGTCCAAAAATGGTTTCTATTTTAGAAACCCCAAAGCAGTTCCAAAAATGGTCCCTGTCTTTAGAAGCTACCCAAAAACCAAGTCTGGAAGTGGCAGTCTTGAGAGAACACCCAAAGGGCAGGTCCAGAAGTGGTCCATCTTGATAGACCACCCAAATAGGTCTAGAAGTGGTCCCTGTGTTGAGAATTAACCCAAGTGGCAGGTCCAGAAGTGGTTCATATCTCCAGAAACCACTCAAAAGGCTTGACCAGAAGTGTTTGATGTCTTGAGAGACCAATTAAAGGGCAGGACAAGAAGTGGTTCATGTCTTGAGAGACCACTGAAAGGGCAGGTCCAGCAGTGGTCTGTGTGTGTGAGACCACCCAAGGTATTTCCCTCACAACTGGTGGTCTCTCATGAGGTGCAATAACAAGGAAGAGATAGTTGCTAAAGTTGACCTGATAAATATGGTCTGTCCAGCTAGGTGGCCTCTTTTGGGTGATCCAAGATGACAGGGATCACTGTATATGTAAGCACAATGTTTGCAATGTTTTCAACTTAAATCCTCATGAATTTTGAGGTATTGTTTTCAAAACATTTGACTGTCAGAGTTATTATGACTTATATTGTTAACAAAAAGAAAACTGAAAGTATATTGTCACAAGTTCTTGTGTAACAATTCCGTAAACTCTAATTGTGTCCAAATTCTAAGTCTTGGCCCTTAAAGGAATTTATATACATGTACTTTGAAAAGTTGAATGCCAAGCTTTGAGAAGTGCTTAATGAATTCATATACATTGAAACCTGTTTTGAGAGACCACTGTGATGAAAGATCACCTACCTTTTCAGACCATGTTTACCATGTCCCTTTAACCATCTTTCCCATGTTATTTCACTTCTTTTGAGAGACCACCTGCCTTATGTGACCACTTTTTGGCCTGCCCTAGCAGTGGTCTCGCAGAACAGGTTTTACTGTACACCATGAAGCAGAGTGAAGTAAAATAATCATATCCTCTAGACAATGTTACTGATAAGACTTGGTTGAGATCCTGTTTGAATTTCAAGGGCCTTCATGAGCTCACTGCAGCAGGTTTCAGCATAAGTGCAACCTTGCATTTATGTCCCTAGTTTCCATTAAAATTATCGGCCACTAAAATCCAGCAGAATTGACTGCTTAACAAAAGAATGACTGGTTAATGAAGTGTACCCAGGGATACAGAGAGTTTTTATAAAGCAACCTTTTGAAACGAAAGAGGCCAAGATTTGTCTGTGCTCACTGACCTGAGGTACATAAGAAAAATCTATCATTTGAATGCATCTTACTCCTGCCTGATATGCCTGGCATTTACTTGCCTGAGCTACAAAAAATGACAGAAATTCCCTGTGAGTACAGTGAAACCTGCATTATATTGATAGCCTTAATGCAAGGAAGAACCACAACAGGCTAAAGTTAAAGATACAGTACTGTCAACTGGATATATGTAGAAAGTATGTGGAAAAAGACAGGTGTCATCCTGCTGCAGAGGCTGCATGGAACAGATGGTGCAATCTCTTTTTTTCCTCGCTTCAGACATTTTTTATAAAGCTACTCATTTTTCTTGGTGAAATCATTTTAATTCTTGGTGCAAGTGTGTTATAGCATTTCAGGTATTGGAGGCATACTTGAAACTGCCTTGAAGAATACAGATCTTTAAAAAACTACTTTTTACTCTCTTTACAAAGATACATTGGTGATCTGTCATTAAAGAATTTCACATTTGTTCAGTTTACATGGGAAAATTGATCCCAAAAAGTGTGGACACTTTGACTGTTTCAAAATTCAAATGAGGCCCCTTGACTTAAATGTTGCTTGTGCTTGGAAAAATAAGTTTACAGACTTTCTTTTTATATCACAGTAAACTGTACATCTGGACAAAATAGAAAATATGTGTCTGTTGTTTTGTGCGTGTAGACATAAAAACAGGCAAAAGCGGCAAATTCAAAAACCACACTGCCATAGGGATGTCAGAATGGCGCAGCTATCTTAAACATAACACAGAGGTAGAAATTCAATCAAGGCTCACGTAATGTGCATGCAATATTGCATGGATAATGTGACCTCAAGCCTGCAACAGATACAAAGCTGAGATAACATTTTACATGGGTGACACATCAGTTTAGAAGGGTATTTCATCTGGAAACTTAACACTGTCCAACTCAAATCACCTAAAGGCGACCCTGAGATGTATTGAAATTGTTATCTACCTCAGTCATTTCACTGAAGTTTCTTGTGAATAGAACATGTGTTTGATGGGAACTGTCTCTAAGACAAGACCTATACTGACAGCCTGTTCCAGGTCAACAGCTTTCCTTGATGTGGGTTGGACACGGTGCACCCAACTGACGCCAAGGAAAGCGGTTGACTCAGTCCTATTCTAAACTGCAAAGTGTTAAATGCAACAAGACGTATCGCACATAGGATGGATGCATACAATGTTTTGGCAGTTGCTGGAGCTATAATGTGGCACTGGTGCAAAGAGAGAACATTGAATGCGTGCACATGTTAAAAAATGCAAAAGTTGATGACCACCGAGTGGTGGAAAGTTACTGGAAGTGAGTGTGTAGCCCATTATGTTTGTTGTGCATGTGCACGATGAAAGTGCGTATCAAGTCCAAGGTTGGCAACCCTGTCTATAGATAAATGTATTTAGATCTAATACACTGTAAAAGTGTCAAAGTGTGTGCATCAAAATTGTTTTATCAGCACTGGGTTTTCTTTGTAAAAAAAAGTCTCATGTACAGTTTTCATTCAAATTGTTTTTCAGGACTGTTGAAATTAGTCAAAAACTTTGAAGCAGACATTTGACTACCAGTTGTTTTCAGTTTATGGGAGGGGGCAGGTTTAAACAAGAAATTAGTGCTGGCACCTGGCACATATGGTTGTACATGTTTTTCAATGTAGTTATCTGTTTACTGGAATGTATTTGACAGCTCTTTCTCTTTGTGTAAAATCACAAATGCATGTCTGCAAATTTGTCAAATTTTGAAGGGGGAAAAAACCCACAACAAAAAACACCCACCCACCCACCCAAAAAAGCAGTGATGATGGGAGAGAAAACAGAACCCTGGTTTGCTGAGTGGCATGTCATAAAATGCAATATGTTTAGAAACAAAAAATTGTCACAGTGGTGATTAAAAGTTGTTGTTTTTTTGTTTTGTTTTTTTCAGATGATGATAATGTGTCACAATCCTCAAGAAATAGGATAAAGGTAGGTTATTGCACTTTGTAAGGTGTAAAAATTATCTTAAGAGTTCATGTCTGTGTATATGTACATAGTTTAACTTTGATAGAGGTTAATGCATCAGCACCATCACTGGGGCCATTTCAGTAACAGATGTGTAATCCAGATTACATCATGTAAATTCTAAAGTTACACAGTGGAACTGAAGTTGCAGATATACTGATACACTAATGTCAACCAAACATGTATAAGGATGTAATATGAAGTACATGTATCTGGATGATTTGCATTCATTCTGCATAAACAGACACATAATGGACACATGGCCTACTGTGCGACATTGAAGACAATGTACAGATGTCATCAAATAGCAGTGGTCTGATGACAAGTATACCCACAGTGCTACAGCTTAGTCAAGGGATGTGTCCACTTGAATGTCATACTCAACTTTCAGGATTATATATGCACACATACAAAGCCAGTTTCATGTTTTTGGCACCATGACTGTTAGTGAAAACATAAGAACTACAAGTGCTTGGCAGGCAAGAAAGATGTTTCCTATGTGTTCACTGTTTGTTTGAGCAGGAGATGTATCCAGCAATGTGTTTTCATGGGCAAGAAAGGGTATAGATATGTCAATATAGTCCTAGCACAAAACAAGGGAGCATCGTACATCCCAGACTGCAAAAATGTCAAGTCAAAAGAGAAGATTTTCACTTGATAAAGTAGACGTGTCTCTTAGCTTAGGTACTTTTCCTAATATAGATCTTCACAATTTAACTGTTAAGGGCTGTAAAAATGTGACTTCAGGAACTCCACAATTAAAAAAAGAAAGTTAATGCCCCCCAACACTGTTTGTTGTTCCTGTCTTCAAGTCAGCAATTTCCTAAACGAATAAAACCACTCCTTTGTGTATGAGGGATTTTTGATGCACTGGGCCAGTGTTTGTTAAAATTTTGTGGGGGCCCTTGATTTGTGTTTGCTGTCAGTGTTTGCAAATATCATGGGCTATTATTATAACTCTGCGTTAGTTCCTGCTTACAAGGATATAAAGTGCTTTTTTTATTTTTTATTTTTTGTTTTTATTTTTTTTCAATCTGCATGTGCATGTGTCCTGGGCAGTACAGGCAGTATGTACAGTCCTGTTATGTATTAGCACAGTATGTGCTATCTTGTTCTGGGCAATACATTCAGTCCTGTTCGACACAATATATACAGTCCTTTTTTAGGCAGTACATACAGGGGGTAAATACATCTCATTGGCAGGACATACAGTCGTGTTAGAGGCAGAACAAAACAGTCCTGTCAGAGGCAGTACATAACAGTCCTATCAGAGGCAGTACAAAACAGTTTTGTCAGAGGCAGTACATAACAGTCCTGTCAGAGGTTAGTTCATAACAGTCCTGTCAGAGGCAGTACATGACAGTCCTGTCAGAGGCAGTACAAAACAGTCCTGTACGAGGCAGGACATACAGGCCTATTATTGGCAAAACATGTACAGTCTTGTTACAGGCAGTATATACAATACTGTTACAGGTACTATATGCAGTCCTGTTACAGGCAGTGTATACAGTCCTATGAATGTTACACAACAACATCAATTCATAGGTTTGTGCTAAAGACACGCATGATGAAATGAAAATGAAAGCTTTAGAAATATAAATATGCTAATTTGACACATGAGAAAATTTAAAATGTTGAATATCGTAAAAAGTATTACAGCTAGAAGTGTCAGTCCATTTGAAAATCACAGGTTTTTGCTATTAACACATCCAGTGAAATGAAAATTAATGTTGTAAAATTTAAATGTTTAATATCTTTAAAAGCAATTCACTTCGAAGTGTCAATATAACTTCGCTTTATAGGTGTGTGATATTGGCACCTCCATTAAAATGAAAATGAAAGCTGTGAATTTGGATTAATGCTAATTAAGCATACTGCTGAACTTTAAATGTTGATACCAGGCCAACCATAAAGATATATTTGTTTCTGGTAACCCTCCCTCCTGGCTTGAAAACATAATCAAAAATTGTGGTATGGAATTTCAAGAGGGTGCAAATAAAAATGTTTGCCTCCTACTGACTTTTTGTCAGCTGAATGATGCAGAATCAATTTTTTTACCCATAATTTGTGTTTTTAATGGTGAAATTTGCTTCTTTACCCTTAGTTTGGTGCTAAAGAGCGAAAAAAATAAGTAAAATCTGCCCTCCCTTATCTGTTTTTCACAAGAATGTGAAAAAAATATATCCTTCCTACCCTAGGAGTTCATAAAAATTGTGTTACTGGAAACAAAAATATTTGTAAGGCTGGGCCCATCAAAGGTGTGCTAGATAGAGGTGTAAATCCAACTTGGACTCATTGGTTTATGATACAGGTATATCCAATGAAATGAAAAGGAAAGTTGTAGAATTTTGATTCATGCTAATTAGGCACACTTGGAAAATGTAAAAGCTGGACCACTTCAGAACTATTCTAGATGAAAGGACCAGTCAAATTTCAATTCAAAGAATTGTTTCAAGGTACATATGATTATCACAGAACAAAAGTATAAATACTTCAATTTTTGCTAAGTTTCAAGGCATACAGACAGATGTGCTGTCAAAGCAAATCTTATTTGGAAGTGTCACTACTTAGATTTGATGGTACATGTAATATAAAACAGTTTGTGTTGAGAATTGTGGATAAGATTTATCAATATGACTAGCCCCAGGTCAGTAGCTTTCCTTATGATAGGGACATTCCATGTGAGAGACTAGGTCTACATGATGCCCATTACTGTACCCCCACAGAGAAAATAGGTACCACCGTTATCAATTCTCAATGTGTTTGGCTCGTGAAAGTGGTATACATGCATGTTGTGGACCTCAATCCCTTCCTTCCTTATTCCTGACCTTTTTTGTTGGAAAAGCTTATCTGTAGCACACATTTGTCAGTGAGACTACAGGCATCTGTCTGCTCTTCCAGCATTGTATGCATATGCACAGCACACTGACTATATTTGCTGTAAAGCAGGATTTGTGAGGGCAGACTGGGGCTAACTGTGTCACTTGTAAACAAGTCAATTAATTTGTTTTTCTCCCTTAACCTGCCCAAAATGACTGGTGTTTAAGTATGGTCTGGATCAGGTTTTTTTTATACCAAATTTCATCATAAATGAAATAGTGTCATACTGAACAAAAAATTTTGATCAAACCTCTAAATATAGTATATTTTTTTTCCTCTTAATATAGCATGTCTCAAATTGCCAGCTCTTGCTGGTGTAGGTGTGGCATGCCCAACCCACACCAGGGAAGGCTGGTAATTTGGTCTTGATGCAGCAGAAACAGGGAAGTATCTGTGCTTCACTGTGGCAGATTGATAACATATTGATAACATGTAAAAAATGTCCCTTTTTACCTCAGCTGACCTGTCAGTCAGCTAAGGTTATAGAATGGTCTTTCGTCTGTTGCTGGCATGTGTCCGTCAACAGTTCACATTTTTTATTTCTCCTCGAAAACCGCCTGCTGGATTCAGTCGAAACTTGGTGGGGATGTACCTTTGATGGTACCAAATTGTGCAAATGGTCATGCTCCATTTATTTTTAGATTTTTTATGATTTTTTTTCCATTTTGTGGCAAAATCTTAACAGATCTCCAAAACTGCCAAGCCAATTGGTTTGAAGTGGCATAAGGACACTTGTGGGGACCCCCCAGACCCTAATTTGTTCCACAGGTGGCGCTGTGCTTTTTTATATTTTTGTAAGTCTGCTGACCAAAGATCGCAGAACTTATGCGACCGCTCATCTGTCAGTAAACTTTTGCTTGTTAACACGACACCATCCACAGTTTTCAAGTTAACCCCATATACCTTTCAGGACTAATAGGGGGTATAAAAATCTAGGCCCCTTTCGTTATTGGTGGCGCCACCTACATTATGTAATATGGGGGTCAAATTATGAAAATCTTGTGAACACTCTAGCATCTTTAATATTTGGTGGATCTACACCAAATTGGGTGGGACTGTGGGGAAGGTCAAGGGCTAAGTTGCAAATGCTACTTAGTCTTATGGTTCCACCCATAACTTTACTGAAATTATGAGCCAAAACATGTTCTAAGATGTAAAATTCCATATTTGGGAAAGTAATTGGATTAGACTTGCCAAATGTATATGATATATAGACCATGGCCAAAGGCAGAATGTTATATAATATTAGTGACCTGGACCGATTTTGGTGAGGTCGCCATGCCTGGAAAGTTGAAAAGGTGATTTTGTAATGGCTGGGTGTAGCTTGGACATCAATGGCAAAGAGAATTGAGCCTCCAGATCAAAATTGCACTGCACTTGATTACATAATACATAAAACTGTACTTGGTGACCAACTTTTCGGGTCACTGTGACCCAGTAATTTTGGAGTTTGGTGCTTGTCCAAGTTTATTGTTTTTCATCAATTACTCGAAAAGTTATTATCCGACTTGAACAAACAGACTATATATGGAAAGCTGGATGTTGTGCGCATATTTTGAACAGTAACAAATTTTTTAATCAGAGTTGAAGGTCAAGGTCAGATGGCCAGTTTAAATATAGGGGTCATCTCGTGAATGCTCTCCACCCCACAATTCTTGATATAGCCCATGTAATGTTTAGGAGTTATAAAGTGTATAAAAATTTTTGTGGACATCAATGTTGGTGGCGTGACCTATAGTATTATGTAATACATGTATACAGGTCAAAATGTGAAAATATTGTGACTGCAATACAGTCCACAGTTTTCAAGTTAGCGCAATGTAACTTTCAGAACTTCTAGCGGGTATAAAAATCTAGGTCCTTTTTGTATATTGGTGGCGCCACCTACAATATTATGCAATATAGGGGTCAAAATATGAAATCTTGTCAACACTCTAGTATCTTTAATTTTAACAGATCTTAACCAAATTGGGTGGGACGGTGGGTGAGGTCAAAGTCTCAGTTGCTAGCAATATTAATGGCCCCACCTATAATTTGATGGAAATTATGAGCCAAAATGTGTTGTGAGATATAAAATTCCACATCTTGAAAAGTAATTGGATTAGACTTACCAAATTCATAGGATATATAGACAATGTCCAAGGCTAGAATTGTATGTAATATCTGTGACCTTGACCTATTTGTGTGAGGTCACCGTGCCTGTTAAGTTGAAAGAGGGGATTTTGTAATGGCATGGTGTAGCTTGGACATCAATGGCAATGTCAGCATAGCACCAGGCAGGCCTATGGGCCTCATATTACATAATCTGGGTGTCCTTGATCTTCTGTCCCAAGGTGATTGAGGACATAAAGTTAAGGATTCACTCATTGTTGTCTTGGCACATGCAACAATATTCATCACAGGGGTTGCACAAATAAGCTATGATTACATGTGAAGTGAAGTGCCATCTGGTGGACAATTTTTACATTAAATGTACATAAGCTTTATATGTTCAGAAGCCATTTGAGGACTCACAACTTTGAAATTAACAGGTGCAATATAGCTACGATGCCAGCAGAGCATTAGGCCCATGGGCCTCTTGTTTTGTAATTTTTGTGTTAAAGCTTTTTTTGACTTCTCTAAAACTGTCACTCGGTCAGATTGTTCTGAAAGTTTGTGGAAATGTAGCTTGTGGGAGGATGAAACAAACTTGGTCAAAAGATGGTGATAATCTGTATCCCTGATTTTTAATGAATTTTTCAATTTGGGTAGCTGTCAGTTAATGCATGCACCCTATTGATTGCTATGCAGGTCATTGGACATTGCAATGGAAATTTACATTTTTTACTTTCTTTCCAAAATGCTCATCCCCTAGATTGGAATAGGACTTATGAGTTGAATGTCAATGTCTTCTGAGGATGGGCTGTTCACATAGCCCTCTTGTCCTATAAAGTCTCCAGATTCAGGAAGTGATCAAAGGGCAACTGTCAATTTCCACCACCCCAATTTTGTTCCTAGCAAGTTCTGATCATGAGCACATTTTGAGTTTGAAGATAATTTTTAGGTTGTTGGGGATAAGGTTCAATGAGTACAGGAGAAATACTTGGTGGGTTGTGGATGTGCTTTTTCTGCTTTCTTTTTAGGTTAAAGTTGCATATAGCAGTCTATACTGTTCTTCAAACTAGCCATTGTTGCACATGAGCTGAAAAATTAAGTGGTAAATTGTCACTCCCCCCCCCCCAAAAAAAAGACAAACCAGGAAGGGATTATATGAAACAATTTTGACAATGAGCGAATCTGACATGGCTCGAAGTCCTGGATGTAAGAGACTTTTTTTTTTTTTTTTTTTTCATTTGGCACATGACTAGTTTTGATACTTCTGTATCCTTTCAAGTATGATTTGAAAAAAAAAAAAACCTATGCATGCTGATTTATACAGTCAGAGAGTTTTTATGCTAGAGACGTGCTCATATTTATGTATCAAGTGCTGTGGCTGGACATAAATACCCCTCTTGGGTATGACTTTCTATTAGGAAGATTCTGTTTTGAATGTAAAAGCAGTTTCCAAATAATGAAAACCTTTAGAATATGTAAAAGCTGACAAGGTCACCTGGTAGATTTGTCAGGCTTATCAAAATTAGAGCAGCTGGAAAGTTTTTTTTACAGGTGCTCTGGATGTGGACCTCAGACATGCAAAGGATATGTGATTTTAAAACAAAACTGTGCAGTTTTGTTTTTTTTTAAATTATTTTTTTAACTTTAACACTTCGCGTGTTACAAGAGTGGTGTGTAGCATGGGTAGATGAGCTCGGACCCCACAAAAAAGTTTAGACAATGGTCCTTTTCAGATAAAATGAAGTGAAATGACTTTGTGGGAAAAATATGAAAATTGAAAATGAAAATAAATATATGTAATTAACAACACTGTTGCATCCAGAGAGTTATTTTGTGCCGGAGGGTATTGTCATGCCTTGCATAGTCCATCTGTTTGTCTATCAGTCTTGTCAACATTACTGCCATATCTCAAAGAAATATTCACCATAGCTGTACCAAATTTTTGTCAGAGATGCAACTTTTCATGGATTAGGTTCCTATTGAAAACCAGCTTCCTCTTAGTAGTTTGGACTTTTTACGAAACTTTTAAAGTACGTATTTCAAAGCCGTATGAGTGGCGAACAAAGGGAACACATTACCATAATATCTCACAAAATATTCATCGTAGTTTTACCAAATGTTTGTCACAGAAGAAGCTTACGATGGACCATGTTCCTATAAAAAACAAGCTCCCTCTGATTATTTTTAAACTTTTCGTGAAACTCTAAATATTTATTTTAAGGCTGTCTGAGTGGTGTCAGCCTTGAAGATGTTACCGTGATATCTCAAAAAATATTGACCACAGCTTTACCAAATGTTTGACATAGATGCATCTTATGATGGACCAGGTTCCTATGTAAAACCAGCATCCTCCTTTTATTTGAAAACTTTTTAAGAAACTTTATAAAGTATTTATTTCAAGGCTATCTTGAGTGGTGCACAAGGAGGCTATGTTATCATTATATCTCGACAAGGATGCATTGCAGCTTCACTAATTTTTTTGTCAGAGATGCACATTATAAGGTACCACATTCGTATTGAAACCATATTTCCTCTTATTATTTTTTGTCTCGCCAGTATAAGCTGTTGGCGAGACTAAGCAGTCACTTTCCGTCCGTCCGTCCATCCCTCCGTCCGTCCGTCCGTCTGTCCGTCAACAAAAAGCTCCCGAGTGGCTTGAATTACGCTGGCGAGACATTCATGCCCCCGGGCATGACTCTGGTATTTGGAAACTTTTGAAGTATCTATCTGAAGACTGTCTGAGT
The DNA here is from genome assembly GCA_964020975.1 of Hermodice carunculata. Lineage (NCBI taxonomy): Eukaryota > Metazoa > Annelida > Polychaeta > Eunicida > Amphinomidae > Hermodice > Hermodice carunculata. The sequence goes on along the minus strand of OZ026629.1, from coordinate 62,198,969 downwards.
GGCACATAATTAAGTGGACAATTTTACCATAATATCTCAAGGATTCATCAAATTTTTGGATATGGAAATTGTGTGAAAAGTGTTCCGCTGTGAAATATCAAAAAAAGAAGAAAAAATGACAGAATTGAGGGGAAAAAAGATTGTGGTGCCAAGGGTAATCCATTCTCTGAATGCTGTTGTACATGGCAGTTGAATGACACTGTGTTGTTATTTTGTACATGATAGGTGAATGGCACTGTTTTGTACATGGTAGGGGAATGGCACTGTTCTGTACATTGTAGGGGAATGGCACTGTGTTGTTTTGTACATGATAGGGGTACGGCACTGTGTTGTTTTGTACATGGTAGGTGAGTGGCACTGTGTTCTTGTTTTTACTCACGTGTCAATGATATTCTGTCCTCAGGAAAGCACAGCATCATCAGGCAGCAAATTTTTCCAGAAAGTGAAGAGTAAAAAGACAAAGCCGAGTTCCCCAAAAGTAAAGGTGGCTGTTTCATTTGTATCCTTTCTTACACTGAACCCCTGCACACAGCTGCTTTTTCCCTGGTCTCCACACCTTGCATTCAGCATCATTGAGACATGGTAGGCAGTAGTCTGCGGACATCGCAGAGTATGTTGCTAAATGTCTCGTGCCTCAGGCACTGACCAGCACATGTTGACACAACCCTTTATCCAAACTGTACATGCCAAGTTACAACCTAGGCTAGTGCCATGCATTAGCTAAATAGCCAGTGGCTAAAAAGTTGTGATTTGGTTGATAAAATTTTGCAAGCTGCAGCCAAATTGGTGGAGGCTCTGTCAATATCATAATTTATTAAGCTTCTGTGGGACACATTCGTGGTATTTTACTTAATTATTCAGATTGATTGAGCATATTTTCAAACTGTAGAATTATGCTCATGGTTTTGGCTAGCATGAAGGGCATGTGGCTAATGAGTTTAATGCTACTTCAGCCAAATTGGTCTCAATTATAGAATTCATAGCACCAGCCAAAACACGCAGAGCGCATGACTCCGAGCACCAGTGCATGCATTTGAACATTGGCCAGGTGCTGGGAATTTGGTCAGGCAGGCCAGGGATGTGTCAGCAAGGAAAGGAGAGAATACATGCCAAGAGACGTGTGTGTGTCCTGAAGGTGTAGCACTGAGGGCAGTATGCAGCATCAGCTTGGGCCAATGTCGTGCTCTCCTAGAGGACCAATGAAGTGAATAATACAAACAAAAAACAACAAAAGATCCATGGTACAGTGGTACAGATTTGGTATTGCAATTTTAAACATGTCTTCAAGAAAAAGCACACACTCCTAGCACTTAAAGTCCTCCTCTGCATTGGTTATGGTGGTGTGTTGGTTTCAGTCAGTTGTTGATGTTTGATAAATGAATTGATATGAATGTTTTGAGCAATGCAATAGTCCCCTCTGTTGGTAGACAGTTCCATTGAGAGAACACCTGCCTTTTTAATCAACATTCACCAGATCCTTAAGTCTTACCTTTTCCATGTTATTTTACCTGAAACGAGAGGCCATCTGTATTTTAGACCTGCCCTCAGAGTTGTCTCTTAAAACAGCAACTCTTGTGTTTCCAAAAATGTAGTCTTGATTATTAACTTTCATTTTGAAATGAAGCAGCCTTATTTTTAACAGCATGGTATTTGTTACATGTATATAGTAAGTACCTGACTGAAATTTTGGATCCGAAAGTAGACATAGATATAAAAGTTAAGAGTATATATTATGTGAAACCACAAAACAAATGAATGAGGCTCATGTTTGACAGGTCTGTTGTCTTTGAAAGTTAACACTTGTGATTACATTGCCGTAGAGATATCCATGTGACATTGAGGTTTATCCCTTCCCTCTTAGTTTTCATTTCTGTTAAAATTACTCAAAACTGATGCAAACAACATTTGATCACTCCCAGCTTCAGCCAGTTGAAATAGGAAAAGATTAATAGATCATGATAAAGTGTGATCTCCTTATAACAGCTAGTGGGTAAAAGTCAGTTCTGTCACATCCTTCAATTATGATCAGTTAAGAATTCAGTTCAAATAAAAAACATAACGATCTAGGAAATAACCGTTGTGGTAAAGTAGCATTCTGCAAGATAGACAGCAAGCTAAATGTATTTGACTAAGCATGTTCACATTGTGATTTTTTTTTTTTTTGTGGGGGGGGGGGGGGGTGGTGGTGTGTTTAGATTTCTCTGAAACTTCCCACACATTTACATGCTTTTATCAGGACCCAAAGGTGCGCCATGTACCAGAACTAGGTGACAAAAAGGGTCACACTGGAGGGGCTCAATTATTTAGATTAAGTACTTCCCGGTCAAAATGCTATCTACTTCAATGTCTTTATATGATTTTATTGCTGACAAAAAACATTTTGAATTGAATGGGAATTGTAGATGGGATAAGCTCTCAGTCAACATTTTTTTTCATTTACATGGGTTGAGTTTCGTGAACCCTGTGCTTGGAAAGCTGTTGATACAATCCTGATCCAAGGGGCAAAGAGTCAAGTACACAATGGAAATGGGTTGACTTGAATATCTAATATATTGTGGACTTAAGGTCACGAATAAGGTGTCACATCAAGTCAGGCTGAAACTTTTGATTTAGTAAACTGAGTAAATAGCTTAAAAAATGAGAAATTTAAACAATAGGGACTTCAAAATAAGTCATAATTGTATTTGTGTCTTTTTGTCCAAAACCACTTCCTAGTTAGTCATTACCCTATTCCACAGTCCGAACTCTTTACTCTCCATAAGCTAACCTGTTCCTGTCAAACCTATCTACATAGAAGTACTATTGTCCATATTGCACACGTTCCTCTGTAAAATTTTGACATAGGCTGTATTAGCCCAAATAAATTAAAGGGTCTTCATAAGTAGAAATCTCTTAAGGTGAAGGAATTTGAAGAATTTGGCTATATGTATGGAAGAACTTTACTCCTGCTGGTGCCTATATTAATATATGGGGGAGGGGTATCAGTATTGTGTGAATTTCATGTTAGTAAAAAACGTTTTGGCTGAGAAAGAGTTCCTCCATGCAAGTATTGTATGCAACCATCGCCAAGGAAAACTATTGATGCAGTCTTATTGTAAACAGCAAAGGGTTGATAAATGCAGTAGGTACATCAGTATTGTGCAATAAAAATGAAATTTATTAGACCATGAGGTAGTATATAGTATTGTTTATTAAAGACAGCATCTGCTAACACATAATGTAGGTACATTGATATTGACTTAGTACTAAATTGGTATGTGTACAGGCCTGGGGCCTACTATAGCATTGGTATGCAAGTCACATGCCAGCTGACCTAACAATAACCAAAAACTTAAAATAGTGACAGCAGTATTAGAATGACAGCTCTTTTTATGAGGAATTTGAACATGCAATTTTCATTTCATTCCAACTAAATATGTAAGAAAGTTGGTGGCCCTATTAACCATTTCTGCCTTGGATTAAGACCGAGTCTGCAGCTTTCCTGGGCATGCGACGTGACCTGGATAGGCCTCACCTACAATTCTCAGTCAAAATTGGTTTCCATTACTGCTGAAATGTGTTGAAGACACTGATGCAGACATTTGACCACCAGCTGGTTTTGGTCGGTTTAAGGGGGGAAGGGTTTAATCTGTAAGAATATTGAGTCATTCTCTGAAGAAAAAAAAAGGAAGTTCATGTATGTTACATACTTGTTATTGACTGAGTTAAATGGAGATAATTGTTAAACTTTGTTACAGGATGCCGATGACAATGAGCAGGAAGTGTACGAAATGTTTGATGACCTTGACAGGTAAGCTTTTAAGTGTAATTTCATTACCAAACAAAACAGATTTTAATTTTGATATGTAGCAGTCTTGTATAAACTGATAATATTTGATGACTGCCTTGTTGACAATTCTAGAATTGTAATAAAACTGTGAAAATGGGTTGCACTGATATCTAGTATTTATACGTTTGGACTGAAGTTTAAATTGCATATAACAGCATAGATAGTTAAAATGAGACCTTTCATTAATACCACTCCCTCCTTAGCAAATACACATAATTATCCCAACTCTTGAGTTGAATTTTTTTGGCATCATGGGAGTGGATGAAGACGGATTGCGCATTATAACCTTGAGTATACATGTACTGAACACAGACGTGTCATGCAGTCATTATTGGTGTAATGTGGTGTTTGCTTGGTGGTAAGTTGTTGAAGTGCTTTATATCAGACACAGATGTGATATGTTTGCAGTGAAACTGCTTTGCAACGGCAGAAAGATGAGAAAGCCAAAAAAGAGAAAGAACGGTTGGAGAAAGAAGAGGCCAAGAAGAAAGAGAAGGAATTCAAGGTAAAACACAGCTCCCTGGACCATATTTTATAAATATGTGGCTTTATGTAAGTGTTCTGAAGGCCAAACCAAGGACAATCTAATGACTAAAAAATAATCCAGAAAAACTGGAGTGGAAGATCAATGTACTGGTTTAAATAGTTGCAGGTGAGGCACAGGTCAAAGCTAGCGATGTCCCATGATAACTGTCAGAAACACATCAATGTTAATGCATCCTGAATCAGTCTTTTTGATTAATTATCTCATTACTAGAAAACACTTTGAATGAAGATTGTACATTAAACTTGCCCAGATAGCATGCTACGGGTCAACAGCTTTGTTTGGCAGGGGGTCCAGGAAGTCGGCCTGTGTGAAGGAAAGTGGCTGACCTAGGGTTAATTTGACTGAGAAAGACTTAGAATAAATGAAATACCAGGCATATGATCTTCCTTTATGTCTCAAAATGCTAACTTAAAATTAAATTTTAAAAAAATGAAGCTCCCAGAAAGATGTCAATTCCAAGTGTGTGAGAGAGTACCCAGTGCAGCCTGTATGTGATCACTTGTAGGAGACTTGCAGGAACAGCAAAATGGAGGAGAAGCTGCTGAAAAAACAGCTTAAGGTAGCCACGATGCATGTTCAGTGTTGTACTAGACCCTTGTCATGCTGAGCAGACCCAACAAACTATAATTTGGTGTTTATGATTGGTGATGGAGGAGAAGGGCAGGTAATAGTGTCACCAGTCACTGCAGGAGTAAGAGAAGAGCTGCGTACATTGGTCGTGTCTACACCACCTGTTTATGGCTCATGGCTACCCCAGGTTTTCCTGTCATTGGTCACTTTATTTGCATTGTCCAAACCAAGTTTTGTTTTCTTGTAAGTTGCGCTATAAAAATGGTAGAGGTTCCTGCTAAACTGGTCATGTGACCAAACTGGCTTCAACTTTACAAGACTTTTGGCCGACACAGTAGTTAGTTGAAATAATGGTGTGTTTCTGTGCATGAGTTTTTTTTAAATAGTATACCCTTAACTGTGCTCAGCAGGACAAGGTCTGGTCTGTAGGACACTGCTTTATTTTTGCAGATTTCTTTCACTCAAATATAGTGTTACCCATTTGCAATATTTCATGTGGCTTGCATGCAAAAGATGCCACAAGCCTGACCAATGAGGACTCAGCAGCTGGCTTCATATTCCAGGCCATTCTGCACAGAGTGCAAATTCTTAAAGCTATTTGCATGAAGTTATTGTTTTGCATGCAACACGGAAATTATATATTTGAATAGCTTAGAGAATGATTCAACATCTGCATATCTTCTTCCAGGCACTTACAATGAGAATTTATATTTTTTCATGTGTGTACAGTTATTATTCCAACATGAGGCAAATCAAGTGCACAGCCTTGTGAAGAAAGTGTAAGATTCAAAGGAGGGGCATAAGCAAAGCTTGTATAAAGGAAGGAGCATTGATGCAGCATTAAATAGTTTAATTCCTTTCTCTCTTACAAATTCAGTACTATGAATCATATTAATTAAAAGAACACATCATTTAGTTTAATGAAAATATAAGTTACTTTTATGTCAACATCAAAAGTATGCAGGACCCAGAATCCGATATTCCAATTGAGAATGATGATCATGTTGAGACATCCATTGTGAATTCTGCAAAGTGTTAAAATATACATCGGAATTCACCTGTATGGGCTTGAAAAATAAAATTTTTGTGTCTTAAACTAACCAAAACTGGTTGGGAAGGGGGTGGGGGGTCAAGTGGCATAGATCATCTGCTTCTCTGTTTTTCACCAATTTCAAAAATAAAGGAAATCGGTTTGAATGAGAATCGTAGATGAGACCTTGATATCAACATAAATTGCTCCACATCCACAACTTTCCTGTGGTATGTGTTTAGTGCTTGACACCCAAGCTATACCAGGGAAAACTGTTGATTCAGTCATAGTTCAAGGACAAAAAGGTTGAATGAAAAGGCAGATGACCAGTCCGTGTGTTTTAAAGTCTTGTCCTTGAAAAATTCAAGTATTTTGGCAAAATGTAAATACTGTAAATTGCTTTTATTTTCATGTGTTTTAAATTTCATGGGTTTTGTATTTTTGACATAATTCCTATTCAAATAATGTTGAAATACTATTTCACTGTGTTTTTATATTCATGGTTTTTGTGTCTTCAGCAAAAATAAGAAAACACCAAAATTAAAGCAATTTACAGGACAGTGGACCCTGTATTGAGAGACCATCCCCATGAACACCCGGCTTGAGAGAGTGCATTTCTGGGACCAGTTGTGCTACCCTTTCAATGTTATTGTATGTTTTACGAGAAGCCACCAATATGAAGGCCTTCTTTTGGACCTGCACTCGGGATGATCTCTCGACTCTTTCAGTGCCAAGTTTTTACAAAGTCAACAGCTTTCTTTGGTGTGCTTTAGGGAGCATTGTACCAAAAGCACATGGATAAATTCTGTTGACCTTTACCAATACTTTGATCTCGGCTCGTTGACGGTAATTGTCAGCATGCTGGTACCAGAATGAAGAGTCAGTTTACATTAGAATGTGAGTCCAGTGTCACTAAGTCAATTCAAGGGCACTTCGACTTCTACCAGAGTTGGCTGTGAAAGAGTTCAGACAGTTAACCACTGTAGTGGACAGTTAACTGTGTGCTGATGGGTTATGAATGGATACATTGCATGTCATAGATGGCATTGTCATGACTGGTCTGATGATTTCTCCATTTGCAATTCTAGAAACAGACTTGGTTGATTTAAGAACATGATTGTATGTACCTTCACATTGAGCTTTGCATGGTACTGGTAGCCAGCCATGAAGTTGTCATGTTGTGTGCTTTGCATTAGATAATGCCACAATTTATTAGCAGCTGTTGGCAATCTAAAATAAAGTTTGGCATCAGGGAGTGCATGAAAACGTTTACTTCCCTGACAGTCAACAAAACTATCACAAACTGTCACGAAATCATGATCTTGTATATCTCAGATTATTTCATACATTTTGTACATAAAGCCCATTTTGAATACTGATTGATCAGAGACCTATCAGGGTAATAACTCTTGAGGTCAACAAACTTCCTTAGCATGTTCTAAGTGCTGCATGCCCTGCTTATTAGGGATGTAAAGTTTGGTCATCATATCGTTCACTTGGGAGTCGTTCATTTCAGATAGTATACTTCATTTTATTGTAAGTGCATGTATTGCTAAAAAATGATAAAACTCATATTCATAAAATTATGTCATTGAATGCAAAAGCAGTGCTCAGTCAATTAAACAAGGAAACATATCATAATATTTACATTTTTTTTCTTAACTCATTCCATACCAGTCCCTGATATTTACGTATATTTACCTAGATTTAAGAAGACAATTGCAGATCTAAATTCTTCATGAAAAGAGCTTTCCGTCAAGTACCAACATGCCTATTGTCTTAAGTCAGTGGTTCTGGCACTGTGTGGCAAGTCATGCTGCAGCTGCCGCAAGGGCAGCTGCAGCAGGACTTGCCAGGCAGTGCCAGAACCACTGACCAGGGCTTGTCACCATAATATGGAATGAGTTAAATGTAAATGTCAAAGTTAGTTCCATTATCATTAGTGGAAATGAGGGGCACAGATTTGCCATGTCGCAGCATTGATGAACAGGAGACTTTGTGCAGTCTATCATTTATTGTTCTGCATTGAGGTATCCCAGTACATGTATGTATGTATGTATGTATATGTGTGTGTATGTATGTATGTATGTATGTATGTGTGTGTGTGTGTGTGTGTGTGTGTGTATATATATATATATATATATATGTGTGTGTGTGTATTTTTTGTTTGTATGTATGTATATGTGTGTATGTATGTATGTATGTATGTGTGTGTGTGTGTATATATATATATATACATGTATATATATATATATATATATATATATATATATATATATATATATATATATATATATATATATATATATATATATATATATATATATATATATATGTGTGTGTGTGTATATTTTGTTTGTTTGTTTGTCTTTTTTTTTTGGCAGGGGAAGGGAGGGGAGGAGGGAGCACACACAAATTTGTGCTGATTACAAGGAAAC
>OZ026629.1:62156355-62190355 GCA_964020975.1 Hermodice carunculata | reverse complement strand
AAGAATAAACTTGCAGATAGTGGACAGTATAAAGAAGTTATGATAAACCACTATACAAAACTAGAGATCAAAGAATTAATGAAGGACATTTGAGAGCAATTATCGAGAATATCCCCTCAGTAAGAGACTCTTTTGAATTGAAAAGTGCAAGACTGGTTGAAAGACCAGCACCTTCAAGTTCGTTAGATCCAGGTCCAGAGGTGATAGGTCAAGGCGCGATCATGGATATGATCGCGCTGCAAGTCAAGAGGGTGGTCCTAGGCAAGAGTCGAAAAGACATTACAGTCATCATGACACTGGAGACAATGGGACAGAGAAGTACAATCTGGGCTAGAAAATCGTGACCCATGGTGTTCTTGGCACTGAAGCCACAACACCCCTAGGCGCAGTAGGAGGCAGGTATCACGTGAAAGTGGACAAGGACGATAATAGGTGAGCGTAGGGTTTTGGAATGTTAAGGGTTGGTCGAGAAAGAGATAGTATTTACCTATTTGTATAACAGCTTAGTGATGCCCAGTATCACTGACGTAGCTGCGGTGTGGGGGGCAGAAAGAGTACTCAGTGGACACAGTTTATAATATAGCCTGTCAATTCTTCCTGGGAGTGGGATAGAGAACTCCCACCACTGCTGTGAGAGGTGACATGGATGACCCCCTGGGAGCAGCAGTGGTCGTGTGTGACGAAAGCTTGGTGCAGGCTCACATCCATGAGCAGGGAGCCACTACACAGACACATATTTGCTTGGGCCTGTGAGCTGAAGTACAAATGGAACTGGGTCTATCGCAGCAAGTCAGTGTTCAACAAGATTGGCTTAGACTTCCTTTATGTATATGATCAGGAGCATGTCTGGTCCAGAGTTAAAGTATTTGCTCATGAAAATTTAAATAATGTGGTTACTGACAAGTGGAAACAAGCACTCACTCGTGAGCATCCTATATGTAGACTGGGACAAAATAAGCCAAGAGTATACAGAATACTTAAGGAATGTTATAATACGGAAATTAATGTCTCTCTGCCGATGCCCATAAGCACAGGCAGGTACTAGCCTTTTTTGGATGTGGCGTTGCCCCCTTTATATATCGAGATGGGACGTTACGGAACTAACAGACTACCATTAAATAAGTGAACAGGTTATTTTTGTGAGGGCTCAGTGGTTTGAAAATGAATACCCTGCACTATTTGATTGTGTTTTATCTGAAGATGAGAGAACGCCATTAATAGAACTGCTTGACATGGAGGTCCACAACTCTCAGTGGTTGAGTCAAGATGACAAAATGAAAGTTGTGTTTGACAACAACAGTGTACAAGTTGCTAGCCAAAACCCTATGGCAATTCAAGAGAAACATAAAATCTTTTTCGTCAATATAATGTAACTCCTTATGTCTCTATTCACAATCACCTTTAATTGTTTTTTATAGTCTCTCATAGCTCTGTGAGAGCGGCTGCTTTTAATTTTATATCTGTGCTATGTATATGTATTTATTTTTATTCAGGTGAGACTTAAGTAAAAAAAGAATATACCAGTAGCTGTGTTAGAGGCCAGAGATTAAGATGGAATGTGAAAAATTTGCCCCAAATAATCATCTTTTCTTGACACCTTGAGAATGTACATAGGCTCTGACCCCCCCCCCCCCCCTCCATGTACTCTGTACGTCTTCAATAGTCATGACAATTGTAAACGACCCCTAAATGAGACTTGCCAGATTTGCATTCTCTCTCTCTCTCTCTCTCTCTCCTCTCTCTCTCTCTCTCTCTCTCTCTCTCTCTCTCTCTCTCTCTCTCTCTCTCTCTCTCTCTCTCTCTCTCTCTCTCTCTCTCTCTCTCTCTCTCTCTCTCTCTCTCTCTCTCTCTGTGTCTCTCCTCTCTCTCACACACTCACTCTCACTCTCACTCTCACTCTCACTCTCACTCTCACTCTCACTCTCACAAGATTGTAAATGATTTGCACACACTGGGCTGGGCCACCAGCTTTCCTGAACATGCTTTTTTGGTGCACTAAGGAAAGATGCTGAGTCAGTCTTAATGTAAGCAAGAGGTTAACCTTGCCCCCTTTAAACCAGCCAAAACTGGCTAGTGGTCAAATGTTGTGTTCAGTGTTTGCAAATAATTTCAACAGTAATTCAAATTTGACAGAGAATTGTATGTAGATCAGCAGCTTGGCAAGAAGAGCTGTTGACCTAGTCTTCAATCAGGGGGAAGGGTTACAGAATGAGTATTCTGAAGTGAATATAGGGAATTTGAGAATAGAATGGCATAACAGGAAGTTGAAAATGCAGTTTCTGGTGATGAAGAAGTAAATATTTTGGTAATGTAAGCAGAGGCTGACCAAAATACAATTACTGTGTAATGATTGAAGTGTCAATACAAACTCTCAATGAAGTCATTTATATACTGTTGAACTTCCTTATAATTTCGAGTTATTTTCAGTCATCTACATTGGCGAATACACACATTATTTGTGAGTCAGCCCGTACATGCATATGGTGGCTGTATTGACTGTAGATGCAGAATTTGTCATCACATTGGACTGGCAGACAATGGCAGCCTTTGCATGTGAATCAAGCAGTGCCTTAAAATATGAGTGTGAACTGAGCAACATGAACTCCGAGGACTGAAAATGTTTTCAAATTGAGCATTACATGAGAAGTGGTGTCTTTTAACACATTCCATAACAGTCCCTGATTTTTCCATACCTAGATTTAAGATGACAATTGCATATTTGAATTCTTCAATAAAAGAGCTTTCATTCAAGTACCAACATGCCTATAGTCTTAAGTCAGTGGTCCTGGCACTGCCTGGCAAGTCATGCTGCAGCTGCTGCAAGGGCAACTGCAGCATGACTTGCTAGGCAGTGCCAGAACCACTGACCAATGCCTGTCACCACAGGATGGAATGAGTTAAAGTATGCAAGGGCACAAAGAAGTAAACCTGTGTGGAAACCATGAATGCTACACTGCATGCACATATTAAATTCATTAATAAATCCTTTTTGGCTCTGCTGACCTACGGTTGCAGAGATAATACGATCACTTGTGTCTGTCCATCCATCTCTCCATCTGTAAACTTTTGCTTGTGAACAAGATATGGTGCTCTGTTTTCAGGCTATATCCATGCAACTTTCAGGGCATATTGGATGCATGAAAATCTCCGTTGAGTTGGCTATTGGTGGCACCACCTACAGCATTATGTAATATGTGGGTCAGTTGTGAAAACCTTGTGACCGCTCTAGCATCGTTAATGTAGATCTTCATGAAATTTAGTAGGATTGTGCAGGAGGTCAAAATTTCAGTTGCATATGATACTGGTGGCACCACCTATAATTTGATGGAAATGGAGTTAAAATGTCTTGAAATGTATAAATTCCATATCTTGAAAAATAGTTGAGTTAGGCATGCCAAATGTATAGGATATATAGATCAAGTCCAATGCTAATATGATGCATGATATCAGTGACTTTGACATATTTTGCTTGGGTCGTCAGGCCAGTAAATTTGAAAGAGGTGATCTTGTAATGACAGGGTGTAGCTTGGACATCAGTGGTGAAGAGAATTGAGCATTAAGAACAAAATTGCACTTTAATGTACATAAAAGTGTACTTATTGACCTAATTTTTGGGTCATCATGACCCAATTATTATGGAGTTTGGCATTTGTCCATGTTTATTGTTTTCAATAATTTGTAAAGTGATTACTCAGTTTGAACAAACAGACCATGTATGGAAAGCTGGATGCAGTACATACGTTTTGAATTGAATCATTTTTGAATGTGCATTTAAGGTGAAGGTCATATGGGCAATTGGAAATTGGGCGCAAAATGTGAAAATCTTGGGATTACTCTGCCATCTGTAATTTTTACTGGACCATTATGAAATTGAGTGTGATTGCGGATGTCAAAATTTTGATTGATGGAGATACAAGTGGCACCACCTACAGTTTGACAGGAATTGCGAGTGAAAATGTATTGAACAAGATAAAATTCAATACCTCAAAAAAGAATAAAGCTAGACATCCAAATTGCTAGGTTATATAAACTATATCCAACACTATTGTATTGTGGTATAACGATGGATAAATATGACCAAGGATTTATAAGATCGTCCAGGATTGTAAATTTGAGGGAAATGATGTGGTGATGATAGGGCATAGCTTGGACATCAATGGAGCAGAGAATCTGTCCTCCAGATCATTGTTTCGCTTGAACTCTGCATTCCCAATCAAACAATGAACACATTGGTTTACCCAACATGCTCTTCCTCTGCTTCCAGTCTTTATGTTATTGTAATACATTACAAGTCAGCAGAGCACCAAGCCTCTTGTTACATGTATGTTATTGCAACATAGTCTCAGATTTCCATTGGAGAGGCACATCAAAAATTTTGAATAGGTCCGTAGGATCATTACTTTTCTCTAGTATCGAGTTAGAGTAAAAAAACTTGCCTTTGTATCAACTACCAGCTTGTTAAGTTTGTTCTGGCTGGCAAAAAATGATTTGTGCTGAGGAAGTCTGGTACTTTTCCATCTTCTCTCGGATTATTGACATTTTTGTTTTTACTTCCTACTTCCTGATCAAACTACGAAGTGCTTTCATAAACAAAAACTGAACACTTTTCAAGCAGTGCATGAATATGTGGTATATTTTATAGAGTTTTATTTCAGTCATGAAGCACGGTAGATACATTCTGCCCATTTTGCTGTGGGCATTGTTTAAAGGCCTTGGCAAACCTGGCCATTTTAGCTCTGCTGACCAAAGGTCACAGCTAGAGCTTATGCGGTCACTTATGTCCGTTCGTCCATCTGTCTGTCCGTGAACTTTTTGCTTGTGAGCGGGATGCAGTCCACAGTTTTTAAGATAGTCGTATATAACTTTCAGAATTTATCAAGTGTATGAAAATCTAGGTTGAGTTTGATATTCGTGGCACCACCTGCAGTATTATGTAATATATGGGTCAAAATGTGAAAATCTTGTGACCGCTCTATTACCCTTTATGTTAATTATCGGATATCAAGGGGTCCACACTAGTAGGCTGGCTGAAATAAGTGTCTGTCATATGAGAGACATATTTACCAAGCTCACTTTCGTTTGTGTAGCAGGCAGGCTCAGAGATGGATCAAACAAGAATCTGTCATAAATAAGATATACCATGCTTGCCATCTTTGGATATGTATAGCTGAAAGGCTCAGAGATGACTGGATCAAATGAGTATCTGTCACAGATGACACATATTTACCATGCTCATTTTGTGTGTGTAGTTGACAGGCGCGGAGACTGTCATCAATACTGGCTATATGAAAGAGGACACCAGAGGGGGCAAGTTTGACCTGGCAATGAAGAAGAATGACAAAATATCCATCCTAAGAATGAACAACAACCCGGCGGGCAAGTGGCTGTGCAGGAACCAGAACGACAAAGGTGAGTCTATTTATATGCTGTGTGCATGTTTCAGAGTTCAAGTACTGCACCCTCAGTAAGTGAATCCTGATGGACATCCTGTTGTGGTGCTTTGCAAGAAATTGTCTTTTATCTTCTAAATTGAATACTGTGTTTTACAGAAAAGCGTGAAAAGCTTGTCAGACCTCAACAGAGTTACATTTTCACCGATTCCCACTTTTAGGTCACCCGTTTCATTCTGGCTTAGCTCACACAAGTCAGTGTGGAAATTAGCCAAGTTCTTGTTAATTTAAAAAAATGTTTGGTGCCTGGAACAATGCAAAAATCGTTTCCATCTTTATGTATTTTGCCAGCTGTAGTAGTTTCTAGTCCACATCAATCACTGTCCAGAAATCAGAAATGTGCAGTTTGGTGATGTCTGCTTGTTGAAGCAGTGGTTTATCTTTGAACTGGTCTATTTGTTGGAGTGATTTGTCATGAAATTGGTACATTTTCATAAACAAAGCCCTCAGGTTGAAGTGCAAACTTGTAACCTGAGACCAACCAGCTTGATGAATTTGCTCCTCAAATGTTTCAATCACTGAATGAAAAGCTTGGTGGAAAGCAAGGTGGAAAGGCTAAGTGGTGATTGGTCAGATGTTTCAGTCATGTGAACTAGCAACAGTTAGCTCTGTGTGATTGGTCATATGTTACATATGTGTAAGGTAAACTTGTGCTTCAAAGGGATTTGTGTCTCAAGAACAATTATGTGGGCTATAGGGCACGTCGTTGACATGTTACATAGACTAACTATTCCCCCTTAAACCAGCCAAAACTGGCTGGTGGTCAAATGTCGTCTGCTTCAGTGTTTTCAACTAATTTTAACAGTAATGAAAACAACTTGAGAATTTTAGGGGAGACTATCAAGATCACATGCCCCAGGTCAACAACTTTCTTTGGCATGGATTGGGTATTTAGTGCCCAACCCATGCCAAGGAAAGCTGTCAACTCAGTCTTAATTCAAGAGGGAAAGGTAAAGCAGTACTGTCAGCATGCGTTGACACTATCACATGGCTCTTGTGTAGACAACTCTGTTAAATCTTAGTAACGTGACTAATTCACTTACTTACATTTTGTGCTGGGTGCTCAAGCGCTGATGTAGCTGGTACGTGTGTATGACTTAAAGGTCAACAGTCCTGGTTGGTGTGTTTTAACTCTTGGTTTGGGCCAATAAGCAGGATCTAGTTGGTGTGTAAGGTCCCGTTTTGTGCATGCAGCTGTCCACAGGGTGTTGTTGGTTGATGACTTGGGAGCCAGATATGCAGTGGTCGTGTTGGTGTATCATTTTAGGAGGAAGATGAATCCCACATGGTAGCACATCCCCACATATTCATGGGGACTACGTTATACTCACTGGTCTCCATTGACACGGAGATCAGCAGAGCATGGGATTCAGCATTCAATATGCTTTTGGAACATCATGTGGAATCTGCAGGTGAGTGAAAAGCTCCGGTCCCTGTTTTAAAGACACTTGTTTAAACTACCTGTCCAGGTGAGCAGCAGTTCTTGCTCTGCATGCACCTGAAACGTGCCAGGCACAGAGCCACCATCCCAGTGTCTGGCACCATGCACAGCTAATGTGAATGAAGACAATCCTGGAAGTGCAGGCAATTACAAAATAAAATGCCTTTATGTCACATTTTGCAAGTGTTGCCATTAAGTATTGAAAAAACGGCTGGGTTTGATAGTCATATGATAGACTGTCAGTGAATTTGCTCCAAACAGTTAAATAAAAAGAGTGTGTCACTTAATCTGTACTACTCTGCTACATCATCATGTAGCACGTATAACACATTGGCCTGTTTGGTCTGCTGTGAACTGGAAGCAAGGTTTGAAAAATAGGCCCACATGATTGGGAATTTTTTTTACAGTTGATAAATTTTTTCTGCCTCTAAAGCATCTCATGTTTTACCCTGGTGAAAGCCCAGGATTACATGTGGAAGGCTTCTGCTGAAACCAAATAAGTAAGCCTAGGCTTACAGTATCATTTTGGAAATTGGATTGACAAGACCAGTCAACATGCACCACAGCTTTGTGTGACCACATTTGGACTTGCCCAGGCTAAGGCGGAGTAAATGTTCCTACAAAAATTTCCACCCCTCACATCACAGTGTCATTGTCATACATGCAGTGGAAGAAGGAGCCGTTGGGCTGAACACTATTAGTACACTTTTTTATTTACCATTAGTAGGGTATAGTGTAGATTTGTGTATGGAAACATTCAGTTTTTGAGGGACATTCTACTGCCTTCATCTGTTCACATTTTTCATTTTTGACTTCTCCAAAACCATTAGCCAGACTCGAGACAAAGTTGATGGGGATCTGCCTTGAATGGGTCTCTACCAAGCTTGTTCTTTTGGTCATGCTCCATGCTTTGGATTTTATATGATTTTTTTTTCTAAATCTCTGAATCTGCCAGGCCAACTGCCTTGAAATTACAGAGGGACACTTTGGTGATCCCCGGATCTTAATTTGTCAACAGGTGGTGCTGCATTATGATTTTTTTATTCATTTGTTATTAATATTTTCAACCTCTTCTCCAGAACCATCACTCAGATTACACTGAAACTTGGTGGATGTGTTCTTTGTGGAAGGATTAAACAAAATTGTTCACTAGGAGCCAATGCTGTGGATTCCTGATTTTTCACGATTTTTTCAATTCGGGTAGTTACTGGTAAATACACCTTTCCTATTGATTACTATGTAAGTCAATGGGCAGTCTAATTAATGCTAATTCACAGTTTTGACTTCTCCAAAAGCATCAGTCAGATTGACTTTAAACTTGGTGCTATGTATGTTAGGTGGGTCTCTAGCAGATTTGTTCAAATGGACACGCTCCATTGATTTTTGGATTTTTTTATGAATGTCTGTCCTATTTTGGGGAAAATTAAAAAAATTGCAAGGGTATATGTACATGTCAGCTGAGCACAGGACTGTCACAGTCCTCTTGTTTATGATTTTTGGGGGGGGGGGGGCAAATCTTAAAAAATCTTCTCTGAAACTGCTCATCTGATTGCTTTGATATCACAAAGGAAATCTCCTAGGGACTCCTAGTTCTGAATTTGTTCGCCAGGTGGTGCTGTGATTTTTTTCTTTTGTTTTTTTCTTTTTTGTGTGTTATTGCTATTTTCGACTTCTCCAGAACCATCACTCAGATTAAGCTGAAACTTGTTGAGTATGTTCTTTGTGGAAGGGGCAAACAAATTTGTTCACTAAGTGGCTGTGCTGTGGATTCCTGATTTTTCACAATTTTTTCAATTCAAGTACTTACCAGTAAATGCACCTTTTCTATTGATTACTATGTAAGTCAATGAGCATTCTAATGGTAATTCACAGTTCTGACTTCTTCTCTGAAACCGTCATCAGATTGACTTTAAACTTGGTGGCATTGTACCTTGGATGGGTCTTGACCAGATTTGTTCAAATGGACATGCTCCATTGATTTTTGGATTTTGTTATGAATTTCTTTGTTGTTTGGTGCAAATCTTAAAAAATCGCAATGATATATGTACATTTCAGCTGAGCAGAGGACTGTCCCAGTCCTCTTGTTTATGTATTTTTTGTTTTTGTGTTTTTTTTGTTTTTTTTTTGTTTTCCCTATTTAGAACTTCTTCAAAATCAATACTCAGATTGTTCTGATACTCTGTGAAAATGTAACATGTGCGAAGGGTAAATGAAGCTGTTCTCCAGGTGGTGTTACTCTGGATCCGTAAATTTTAACAAATTTTTCAATTTGGGTGCCACGTCGGTTAATGCATGCTTTCCTGTTACCATGTAGGTCAATGGGAATTGCAATGGAAAGTCATATTTTTTGTACATCTCCTAAACTGCCAACCACATTCACTTCAAATTTGGTGGGGATGTACCTAAGGCAGGTCTCTACCGATGTTTTGAAATGGTCATGCTCTAATGATTTTTAAATTTTGAGGGGATATATGTTGATATTTGCAACATTGATGAAGGTCCTATAGAAGGGTGACCTTGATGTCATTCTGAAGTTCACAGGACCAGTTTGTACATGTAAGGTCAGCTGAGCACAGGACTGTCACAGTCCTCATTTTTTTGTCTCTTTCTTCATCATCTTCAATGCAGATTTGCTGAAATTACTTGTTTGGCATGTGGCCATTCTGTGATGCAGTAAGTATGACACTTGTGCACAAGATTGTCGTGCAGATCTGGTTGGTGTCGGGTAGTCATATGTAACTTACAATTTGTGGCCATGCAGTTATTTGGTCATAAGGTAATGTATGTGCTATATGGTCACATATTTGGTTGGTGTATAAGGTATATGTTTGGTGGTCATGCATTTTTTGGTTGATATGTAGCATGTATGCTGTATGGTCATAATCTTATTGATTTGGTTGGTATATTAGGTATGTGTGTGGTTATGCTTGTTTTGTTTTGTTTTTAAATGATATGCCATATGGTCCTGCGTTGTTTTGGTTGGTATGTAAGTTCTATGCCATATGGTCATGCATTGCTTTGGTTTATATATATATATATTATCATTGTTGTCTTGGATAAGTCACTTTACTCTGATCATCATGGTTCACCCAGCCAAAAATGGATGCCGGTAAGGCTGGTGAACATATATTGATGTTGCAGTGGTTGAGTTCTCAGTAACCACAAGAGCTACTTGAGGTGTATCCTGAGCAGGGAAGCAGGAGTGACTTGGAGTAACCTGACCTGGTAATTGGAGGGGTTAATTTGTGAAGTTGTGTCAGTCATTGCCTAGATGCGAGACTGTCATCCCAGACTTGGACTTTTGGGAGCATGCCTTGTTTTGGTTGGTATATTGTGAAGTTGCATGAGTGGACATTGCCTCAATGTGATACTGTAAACTCCAACTTCTTTAACTTTTGGAGGCATGCATTGTTTTTGTTTTGTACATAACTTCTGTGGTATATGGCCATATTATGCATTATTATACCCCATCCCCCCAAACCCAAACCCAACTCCAACCCCAAACCCGACCACAACCCCTGCAAACAAAGTTTGGGGTTCTTCCTTCTATAGACACAGTCTTGTGTAAGCAATAAGATACCAGAGGGCACTCTTGTACATACAGAGTGTACTAAACTTGCTCGACAACTCTTATCTGTGTTTGAATTTTAGCAAAATTTAAGAGTTTTCTTCCATGTCAATTTTCATGCTGCCTTCGTGACATGGGGTGTGTACCAGGCATTTGATGGTACAGGTGTTTGCTTCATCCATCTGAATCCAAAAGTAGCAAAGCACAAGCTCTGACAACAATGAGCTTCTTGACTTCATGACTGTCTTCTCTGCAGATACTCCTGTGAAAGAATATGTTTTTGGAGTATCTCACGATAACCATTATATAAATAGTTTTTGTCAATTAGAGTTGTACGAAAACAACTAGAAAAGAAGATTTGCTTCAGCAAATCTGTCTGGCTTCCCTCAAAATGTGAACAGTTTGAAATGCTACACTTTGCCATTGTTCAACATAGTTTAAATTTTGTGTATCAGCCTAATTTGCATAAATTAAAATGCTACAATTTTGGTTTTTGGTTCATTGGATGTGGCCATGTCACAAACTTATAAAGTGATGTTTGAATGACACTTCTAAATAGTTTTGAAACTATTCAACACTTCAATTTTGTGTATTTGCCTAATTTACCTAAATTAAAAGCCTGCAACTTTGGTTTATGGTTCATTGGATGGGGCTATTTCACATATATATATATATAAATTGTCGTTGGAATGGCACCTCTATGTTTAGTAGTTTTGAAGTTATTCAAGATTTAAATTTCGTGTGTTCATCTTATTTGCATAAATAAAATTGTACAATTTTGGATCATGTGGATGCAGCTATGTCATAAACCCCTAAATTGAAGTTGGAATGGCAGCTTTAGCTTTAATAGTTTTGAAGCTTTTCAAGATTTAAATTTTGCATATTCACCTAATTTGCATTAATTAAAATCCTACAATTTGGGTCATGGTTCATTGGATGTGGCTTTTGGAGATACTCAAGTTTTAAATTTTTGAATGCCCCTAATTTGCATCATTTAAAATTCTACTACTTTCATTTACTGTCCATTATATTGGCAGGTGTCAAAACTTATAGGTGCACATTGAAATCTTGTGTCTATCAGAGAGAGAGAGAGAGACAGAGAGAGAGAGAGAGAGAGAGAGAGAGAGAGAGAGAGAGAGAGAGAGAGAGAGAGAGAGAGAGAGAGAGAGAGAGAGAGAGAGAGAGAGAGAGAGAGAGAGAGAGAGAGAGAGAGAGAGAGAGAGAGAGAGAGAGAGAGAGAGAGAGAGAGAGAGAGAGAGAGAGAGAGAGAGAGAGAGAGAGAGAGAGAGAGAGATTAGCAGCAATTAAAAATTGAAAACCTTCATATCTTCTACAGATGGAGCTTCTATCTCTAAATTCAATTCATATCTGTGATGAAGCTGTTGAGCTGTGAAGCAAAGTTGTAGGATTTTAATTTATACAAATTAGGTACATACACAAAATAATATCATGAATATCTTCATTATAGATGGGCTCTACCAATTCCAAGTTTGTATACTTTTATGGAGATATTTTTAAAAAGAAAATTTTGTGGACTTTTTTTCACATGAGAAAACTAATTTGCAGCATGTAGTGCTAGCCAGCAAGATTATATAGGGTAAAATGTAAGCAGATTTATACATTTTTCTCTGTTCAGTTTTATGCACTTTACTGATTAACGTGGTTATCATTATCAGGACAAACTCAGTTTATGACGATTATAATGAATTTTAAGTTAAGTTGTGTACCTTCCATTGTTCCAAAAGTTAAATTTGATTTTTCAAAAAAGCAGAATACTGTATAATCATTTATATTCCCGGCACAGAATTTCCTATTACACTCCAAATCAGAATTTCATGAGTTTTGTTTTCCCAATTTTATGCAGGCTTTCATTCCACATATTCAAGGTGATATAATTTTCCCGAGTTTAATATTCCAGAACTGGTTTTCCTCGGGAAATTCGGGAATATTTATCCCTGGCGAAAATTTATGATTATACAGTGGTATATTTTATATTCTTTTGCGTTTTTTTTTAAATTTTGTTGACGTGTGTATTTTTCTTTGAAATGTATTTTCAGTGGGTTATGTGGACGCCAAGAGCATACAGGTAGAGACAAACCAGATACGGCAGGTAAGCTGGCTTAAATTCAATCCTTTGCATGCTTCACATTCACATAAAAAACTTAAAAGGTCTTGTGTCCAGTAATATTACGTAATTAAAAAATATGAATTTTGTGTGTAATTCCTATTTACTTCATTGCATTGTGTTTTGTTGCATGGCACTCTGTGGGGGTATATGTTTTGTTTTGAAAGAGATTCATGTGGAAGGCTCCCCTCTTGTTTTTCATTTGTCTCCATAAAATTCCATATGTTTACAATAGCTTGTCATGTGCCAGGCCCTTTAATCCAGTATCTCATGAATTAAGAATGAGTCAACAACTTTCCTTAGTGCTGGTTGGTTACTAAGTTCGCAAGTCATGGTATATAAACTGTTGATGCAAGTGCATACTGACTTGTTTGGGCTGATCTGCAAGTCTCAGTTAAGGTAGCATTTAAGGTGTGTTGTTTCAAGTTACTCTTATCAGTACAATGGACATATTTTTTTAAATGCTCAAGATATCCTATTGATTCCTGTATAGAGGAATTTTGTGAACACATAATTTAACAAAAACAAACAACAAAAAACAAACAAACAACCCCCACCCCCAAAATCTGTCCAGTAAAAAATTGGGTACATGATCTTGCTTGATGGTGTTGTTGACAATCAGTCTGCTGTGGATTTTTGTGAAATTGGTGCAACTTTCAGACCAATATTTTCATATTCACCGTCCCTGCCCATTCAGACCAGTAACATGTTGATGCAACTCAATCTACAGCCGCTCATTATAATACTTGGGCAGTGACGGCCAAAGTGGTAATTGAAGGTACAGAATACATATTTTCTTGTTATTTTGTAAAAAAAAAAAAAAAAAAAAAAGAGGTGATAAATGTGATAACTTTTGTTCTTATTGACCAAATCTGACAAAATATACACCAAAATGCAGCTTTCTTCTTCACAAATATGATTAGAATGGTTTTGATTGCATCACAGCCAGCATTCAAATTTGTGGCAAAAATGCTGACCCAATGCAACCGTCACAGGTTGACCTGATAGTATAAAAGTTGGCAACACCGAAGGAACATCAATCAGCCCAAGCACTGGGCATTACCACACTCAGGCCAGTGATGTCGCCTTCAACCTCACTGACTGCAGAACACATTAGCACTCCCTTTGTAAGTCCAGTCTGAATGGGGCGTCCCAGGTCCCACAAACTACCACCTGAGATAAAGCTACATGTACATGTATGTGTATAATATGTTTATGTATATGTATACAGTACTCCTTTGAGCCAAATTTCTTTTGCTTCTGGCAGAGACTATGAGTCTATTTTTTCATGGAGCTCTCCTAGTCCAGAGTATATTTGAAGTATATCTGCCCAACATATTTGAAGTGCTAGTGACCTTAGCAGTTGGGATTGGAGCCTCTACACTTGGGGATGGTGGCCAGGGTTTGAACCCAGAATTATACATAGACATGCTGAGATAGAGACAAGATTAAAACAGCATTGAATGTACCAGATCCAGTGGTGTAATGAGTGGCGCTCTAGTACACACAATTAGGGATTCATAGCCTGCCCGGCTGCCCTTTGCTTTTTCATTAAAAATTTTCTGTAACTTCCACTGTCACTTCAAATATGTTATGCAGATACGTTTAAAATATGTCTGGTCTGGCGAGCTCTATGAAAAAAAAGACTCCCTGGAAAAGAAAAGAAATTGGGCTGGGAGGAGTATAAGTATGTATATACACATTATGTATGTACATACACACATAATTACTTTCCATTTAACCATTCAATAGCCACAATATTGTAAAATTCCACCATAAATGCCTTCTGTCACCAACATTTGAAGGCTCACAGTTTTAAATTTTGGACTTATGCCATTTGCTCCTACATGACTTTTGGTTGTTATGGTTGCCAATGTTTGAAATTATATAAGATAAGAGCACGAGGTTGTCAGTTAGTTGCTCTAAAGGGAAACAAGTTTGTAAAAGTCAGAAAAAGTTGATTTTGAGAGTTGAAATAGGAAGATACGAGCTTGTTGTTCTTCACAAACAAAATGAAAATAAAACCAGGTAAAAAACTGCAGCAGTGTTAGGCCTACAGAACAACTGGCATATTTTTATTTTCTTGTGGTTGCTTGTTCCAGGTTATGCAGACAGCCAAAAATGTAGTAGAGTGAGTACAATGTTTTTTATTCACTTGCACCTTTATATCAAGGCAATCGAAACATAAATTATTACAAAGTGGTAACTACTTAATGTTTTTTGTCAATATATGTTGCATTTAGTATCTGGAGTAGCACATCTATAAAATGCATCCAGTGTCTGCTCAGAGCCATATAAAAGGGTTATGTGCTTTTCAGGTATGCACAACTTGTGTAACTTTCAAAGCATATATTCCAGTGATTGGGTTACAAAGTATTAAGTCAATTTATTTATATAAGTTTTATGTTGATGTATTGTGACAAGGAGTTTAGATTACAGCATGTGGCAGATACTTTATGGTCTGTTCTACTTGTATATGTAAAAGTAAAGTGACACCTGTTTCTGAACCCTAAGCCCTCAGATTGCCCACTAAAAGTGCATCAATACAAATTTTGGTCTGCTTTTATGTTTTTACGTGAATTTCATATTAATAAAAAACATTTTTGTTGAGAATTGTGGATAAGACAAAAGCATTTTTGTTGAGAATTGTGGATAAGACATATAATGATGGCATTGAACCAGGTCAGTAGCTTTCCATTGTGTGGGGTGGGTGCAATTTATTCTGCCCAGGAAGGGCTCAGATCAGACTGTTGCTTTAATTTGTTATGGCCATAAAGATGGCGTATTTTAGATTAAGTGGCAGGTCACGACCTAACATTGGTACAACTCAATTGTGAGGCTTCTGATTGCAACAACAGCCCCCTTCACTCACTCCAAGCCCAGTTGGCAAAGGCCTTTGTCAATGGTTTTTGTATTGGCCTGCAAGGCATGCTCCAGCTGTTGTATGTCATCTGGAGCATGGCTGGTCTGTAGACAGTGGAAAACCCACTGGCTGTGGACCTGACATACTTGTTGAATCATTTGAATTCAGGGCTTGACATTTAAGGGGTTTTTTTTAAACTATTATTATTATTTATTCGTTTTTTTGGTACTTATCTGACCACCAGTTTTGGCCCAATTTAAGACAAGTACTGGGTTAAATGTGCATAGAAATCAGAATTTTTACATGTCCTGACCAAAAATTAACTCCCAGATAACAAGCCCTTTTCACAATTTAACATTCTGAAGATAAAATTTTATCCAGATACTTTGTGTGTCTGAAGAACTGACGCACTGTTATAATTTCACCCTCATAAAATAAAAAGTATTCCAGTTAAGATATGCATGTACCCTTTTTTTATTGAAAGGGCCATTTATTCTGAATCACAAACGTAGACTTAGCGTAACTCTGTATCTCAGCTTCCTTACTACAGGTTGGGCTTAGCAAACAACCCATGTTGAGGAAAGCTGTTGCCCTGGGGCATGTTTTGTTTGATGTTTGAGGGTGAATTATCATTTTCTAGAGTGAAATTCAAAAGAAGTAACTCACAGCAGATCACATGACCTGATCATTGGTTTAGATTAATTGTGAGCTGTCTGCATCAGTGACATAATGCATTGATATACAGTGGTCCCCCTCTTGAAGGGCTCCTCTGAAGAAAGGCCACTTCTCTGTACAGCGGTGATAGCATTTTTATATGTACCCCATTTAGAGTGGCCACCCCTCTTATAAGGCCACAATTCTGGTGCATTTGGGGTGTGACCTTATAAGAGGGGAACCACTGTAGATACAAAATCAAATGTGCGCAAGCAGCGTTTGATTAAACATCAAACTTAACATTGAAGAACTACAGCAAATTTAAACAAATCCAGCACACCATGTCGGCAATGTAAGTAGGGCTATTATAAGGCATATTTTTTTCTTATGAATACCCAATTAAACATAGAATAAATAAAATCTTACATGGCTGGAGAGTGAGTTACTACTTAGCTCTCACTTGGGATCCTTGTTGGTGGAAAAAATTACTCGTGATTCCCCCATCAACAATGATCCCACTTGAGAGAAAAATTCTAACTCGCTCTCAGCCATGTAAGATTCTCAATTTCTTTACAGGTTTCATCTACAATCCTCATTCACATTTTCTTTACTGCTGAAATTAGTCAAAAACATTGAAGCAGACAGCATTTGACCACCAGCAGGTTTTGCCACGTTGAGCAGAGAAAGGAATGAATATTCATGGAGGTCTATTCGGAATGTGGAATGGCATAAATAGGTCAATTAAGTTTCTAATTTGCCCGAATCTGTTTTCATTTATGCACTTAATGTCTCAACAGGGAGGATGAGTATGCTGATGCAGATGGACAAGTAGAAGGTAGGTGTATACTGCTGACATACAGGTGTACAGTTCATGTCTCCATAGATTTTTTGGCTTGATAGTACATCAATAATCCAATATACAGTGCTCCCTCTTTATAACACCCCTCATTACAAGGCAGTTTCTGATATAACATGGTGGGTACCATGGCTCCCACTGAAATAGTTTTCCCATTATTTCTATGTTAAAAGTCCCTCTGTTATAAGGCGGTTTTGCTATAACACAGTATACCCTGTGGACCCTAACACCAGCATTATAAAGTGGGAGCACTGTGTTTTTGATCTGTCAATTTCAAAACTGCTTATTTGTTGTTCCTTTGTCAAAACACAAATGAAAAAAGTGGAAAAAAAGGTTAAGTAATGTTTCACTGTGTGGTGAAATAGAAGGATAGGGAAGTATATTTGAGGCAACAAAGTTTAAGGAGTGTGTGACAGCTGCTGCCTGGTTGTACAAAAAGCTCTGTTGCTTTATTGTTCTCCACCAGGTGGCACAGGGGGACATAGAGTTAGTGAAGACAGGGGCAGCCTGTCTCCAGAGATGCATCATACCAAGGGCATGTGTGCTGTTAGTTGTTCTTGATGTTGACCTATTTTTAAGGTCACAGGGCCCAAGAACACTTCAATTTGTGGACATTTTGATTTATAATTATGTCTAGTGCCAACAAAGCTTACCTTTGATGTTTTTAACAAAGGACCAATGCAGAGGATGTAGAGTATAGGTTGTTTGGTATAAATACAAATGAAGAAAGGAACAAAAAGGCAAAGAAATATTTCATTCCATGAAGAAATAAAAGGGTAGGGTGTACACTGCAAGGAACAAAGTTAAATAAGTGTAAGATAGCTGATGCCAGAGTGTACCAGAGCTCTGTGGCTGTCTTTTTGTCTTGCAGGTTACACAAATTTTACTTCCAGAATTTTCCGTTTGCATCGATGCACCAAAAATAGGCATATTGGGGGGAGTGTGAGAGAGAGAACAGATATTTTGTTTAGCCAATAGTTTTAAGTGTTTTGCTCCAAAGGTAAAACCTATTGGAGACTAGTAGGTGATAGGTCCTGCAAAAACGTATTCAATATAAAAGCATTTATGTTAAATTGCAGTTTGACAATTCACTGTGCTGCTGTATGTTTTACTGTTTATTGTGTTTTGTTATAGATGTGTATGAAGTGATTGGTTTGTGAAGACAGACGTGCATGAAGATACCCACACATTAAGGGTGTGAAGAAAGATATCTGGCAGTGAGGAGACTGATCATGACTCAGCCATGTCAACAGTGGAATGGTAGCACACATGAGAGAGAACAACCATGTAACTTAGAATTGTATTCACCAGGACCTCACAATCAGGACACAGGATGATACTGCCAGTCTGTCATCAAAAGTCGCTCCAATTACCGCAAAGAAAATTGTCATTCACAACAGGTATATAATATAGGAAGAATAGAGACTTCAGAAAGCAGTCTCAGAGAAGTGGACTCCTGTGGCAGAGTGCCTAAAAATGGGAATTCCTAAAGGAGGTATTTGTTTGTGTAGCATGTGGTACCAAAGTACCACAGAGTCATCAAGTTGACAGTGAGCCAATAGTTTTAAGTGTTTTGCTCCAAAGGTAAAAGCTATCTGAGACTAGTAGGTGATAGACATTAATCTTTGACAGCATGCCTTGATTGCAGACTTTGGTATGTTGGTGTTTGATAGACATCATGGAAGTTGCACTGAAAAGTATAGTTTTATCAGTGGAACTCCTTCAAGGTTTGATTAGTCAACATCTTTACTTAGTGCATTGTACCCAGAATGCACTGAGGAAAGCTGTTGATCTGGACTATTCTTGCGGTTTTTCCTATGTCTGAAGCTTATCCTG
Organism: Hermodice carunculata; assembly: GCA_964020975.1. Lineage (NCBI taxonomy): Eukaryota > Metazoa > Annelida > Polychaeta > Eunicida > Amphinomidae > Hermodice > Hermodice carunculata. The sequence goes on along the minus strand of OZ026629.1, from coordinate 62,171,562 downwards.
AATGGTTTATCCTGCATGGGAAGGATAAGGTTTTAATTGTAATCTTTCGTTTGATTTGTCACTCACTGGTGTCAAGTAGTAGACAAACCAATGAGAGACCATGGTGCATTTAATGAAGTAAGGACATCCTGCCACTTTCAAAGTCGTATCGTTTTCAAGCTTATTGCTCCAACGGAACTTTAATTTGGTGTGTATTGTCCTTTTCAGACATTGGAGAAAGAAAATCCACTGTGGGTGGCCAATTGAGGATAATGCAGGGATCACTCCTTGGATTTTCATGTTTTCACTTGGCACACCTTGCAAAAACATGACAGACAACCCATGAAAAAATCCAACAATTCATGATCCCTATCCTCAATAGGCTACCCATACTGGATTCTGTATTTGTGCAATTGTAGGCATGCTGGTACCTGAATGAGAGATAAGTTTAAAAAGAGCAAGAATCCAGTATCGTTAGGTTGACTCCAAACACATCAAGGTTTAAATTAATTTACAGTTTGTTTCAAGGGAATCAAAGTATATCTGTTGTATTTACAAACATTTCTTTGTCATCATTATCATTGATACAGCATTTGCATGTTAATGCATTATGTTGAATAAAATTCACACTGAATCACAAATAAGAAATAGTCATGTGAATTTCCAAGATTTTCATAAATCCTGATGTGTGGGATTTTTTGTTTTGTTTATCAAGCAACACTATATCCAATGTGTTGATGTGTGTAGTAATGCTTTTTGACTAATTTTAGCATTATTTAAATGCAAAACAATATGAAGGGCAATTTTACACAAGTCCTTTGAGGACAGCATATGATATGCTAACAGCTTTCTTTGTCATAGGTCCTGTACCAAGGGAATTTGTTGGCCCAGTCTCTATTCAAGGGGAGAAAGGTCACTGGGTATGTGCTAATCCCTAGGTTTATGTATATGTCAAGTCAAAGCTTACAATTACCCCATTACACAGCTACAAGTGCTGTGTAGTTATACAGTATTAAGACATAATAGTGTGCAGCCACTCAACTGACATTTTGGTGGAGTATTGCGTTGTATTTGTACACCGTAGAGTCACATCTCGGTACCCTCTGACAAGAAATAGCGAGTTGTTTTTTTTCCCTCCCATTTGGGGGGGATGGTATTGTCCAGAAATACACGTTTTTGTTGAAAAGTAAAAATAATTCCAAAAAGTATGGGAGACTGTCATCAAGTGGGGAGACTTGACAGGTGGGAGTCCAGCAGGCCTCAGTAAAATGAATGTCGTGGGACAATTAGCTTACCGAAACCTTGTTTCAGAAACCAGGTTACAAAGCTCAAGTCTAACACAGAACCTTTTTTAAGCTTTAAGCTCTCATAAGCCACTGTTCATTTTGGTGGATGAGACCAGACGCAAACAGTGACTAAATGCATATACAACTTGTCAAATGTTTTAGTGTGATGTTAACACAGTTTGCTTTGATAGTATGCTTGCATAATTTTGATGTACAGTGTATCGTCATAGATCTGCATTGTGCGTGCATAGTTTTTCTGCATGTTAATGTGTACGTGAACTGTATGTATGATCTTTCCATTGTAATTATTATAATATATGTAACAAAATAAGTACATATTGAGTGACAAAAGTTTAGAGGGCTTATATAAAAACTTTCATTTTATGAACATTGTGTCCGTATATGCAACTGTCAATGTTTTTAAATGGTTACTGTTAAACTTGCATTGCAAAGTTCTCGAGAACAATTGATGTTTGGTCTCACTGGAATGGTATTTTTCACTCCACACATTATGTAGTAGAGTGATATTAGGAGATTCTGTACAAATGGTTCATTAAAATATTGCACCATGTATATTTTTGATCAGGTATTTGATATTAAATATATTCCAGAGATAGTATTTTTTTACTTGGTACATGTATTTTTATCATTATCACTGGTCACAGTGTAAGAGAATGGCTAATTTAATTAATTGATGTAATTAACAAAAGCACATGGACCACAGAATATAGCGTTGACCCTTTCCTGGTCAGAACAAGACCGAGTCAATAGCGTTCCACGGCATAGGATAGGCATAATGCATTCAGCCAGCACCAAGAAAGCTCTTGACATTGGAAGTGTCGTTACGATAGATACATAATTCTCAGCAAAAACATTTCACATTCACATGAAATTTGCGTAAAAATATTAAAGCAAAAGATAGTACATCCAGGGGCTTTTGGGCCATTTGGGGGGGGGGGGGGGGGGGGGGGGGTGGAGGGAAGGAAAAGTCAAGTGTCCTGTACAGAGGTCCACATGCCCAGGCGGTGTGGAGCCTTATTAGCCACATCAAATCATGGTCCCAGGTGATTTCTGCTATAAATGATATATATATATTGTGATATTCTATATGGTTTATTCAAGACTTGGTATTGTTCTGTATTTTGATGTGTTAAATTACTAACATACATACTTGCCAGACTTGACATGTTATATTAAAGCTGGACTTTATGTGTAAAGCTAACAGGTTTAGTAATATTAGGTAGAGTGGTGCCAAGCAAGCAGCCGTATTTGTACAGCCAGGCTTCATGTGCTGCCTTTAGTGTATATACATGTCCTGGAAGTTTCACTAAATGTTTCTGAGATGAAGGCAAAAATTCTGTGTGCATGTGCTCAATTTATCTCTGCAAATAGAATTTGCACTAAGCTCTTGCAAACCTACAGCTGCAAAGTGGTCTATTTTACCAAGTTCTTCAAGGTTGAAATGTTGGTTTCTCCCTGTGTGCAAGCAAGATAAAAATCAGAATTGGCATGAAAGAACTATTAATTTGTTGATTTGCATACAAGATGTTTACACTCATGAACCTGATGGATGTGTCTTTACATTCATTTTAAAATTTAATTTGTTGCGTATGCAAGAGCCAGTGGATTTACATGACCGTAACAATTACCTTGTTTGTTTGTGTGACTGGAAATATAATGCATACATAACAATTTCAGACTGCAAATTAAGCACTGAACATATATTATTTTCACGCGTGTATGTTTATCAAAAGATGGCAACACCCATTACCATATCCTCATTATGTCTTTTGGTTCCATGTGGGTTACATACATCATTTAGTTTATGGATTTAATTTTCATAGGCCATAAAGCAACTTCCATCTTTAGTGCAAGCAGATTCTGAAAAACTTGCTTTCAGTGGAGTACATACTATTAGGTTTATTATGTCAGGGATGCATGTTTCTGTGATATATGGCCTAAGAGTTAAGTCACATTTCCAGGTTGCAAATTACCTTAAGTCCTGGCTCTGCTGGGGCATAAGAATAAAGAGGACTGTTGCAAAAAAATTAAGATTGTACCTTGCAAGTTGCTCTATAGCCTATGAAAATTTAAATCAGTCAACTAAATGATGTATTACAGAATGCTACATCCACATACCAACATGGGACCAAAAACATTATAGGGAATTGATTAATTGTTAATCAGGGGTTAATTTCTCTCTGCCGTGTTCTGGGTCTAGTTGGTCATGCTGGATTCCTTATTTTTAATTAATTTTTCAATTTAGGTACCTGTCAGTTGATGCATGCATTCCCATTGATTATCATGGAAGTCAATGGAGACTCACATTTTTACTTCCCTCTCCAAGATTCCTCATCCCCCACTTATTATGGGTTGAATGTCAAGGTCAGCTGAGGACAGACTGTTCACACAGCCCTCTTGTTATTTGATTAAAATCAGAGAATTTGTTTTAAGAGAAATATCCATGTGAAACAGACATCACAGAGCAGGTATCTTGTCTCAGTAAGCAAGAGCAAAAAAAAGTTTAACATGGACCATTGACCACCATGTTAACATTGAAAGTATTCTAATTTCTTCAGATTGTATTGATGCCAGAACTACCAACTTTGGACATACAACAGGCAACATGTCTACCAAAATGCCCCCAAATCTTAAAATGAACAAAATTATCCAAAATTGGTATGACATTTCCTTAAAACCCTTTCCATGTATGGAACTGACCTATTTTAATCAGGCAAGGCCAATAAATGGCCCCAGGTTGCCAAGGTGAAGCTGGATATGTTACCATAGTTACACAAGCAATTAAATGCAGTTTTAGGAGCCATGGTTTTGCAGGGAAGTATCTATTATGTATTGTATATCAATAACGTTTCATAAAAGAAGCTTGCCTAGGGCAATATTGCATTGGATAAGGACCCTCAACTGATATGATTATGACTGGGTCAAGTATCAAGCTCTGCAAGAAGGCATAATTTTTATTTACAAGTCTTTTAACACTACAGCTCTGTGTGCTTTTCACTATACCAGTGATGTCACTTGTCTCGATGTATATGCAGTTGTCTCTGTCACAGGAATTTTGTTCTGTGTAAATGTGGAAGTTGAAAGAAAGATTCTACTATTATTTCCTATCTGGAAGGTAACATTTTTGCTTTTAAGAAGAATCAGAAATGCCAAATGAGCACTTTAATTTCAATACATGTCATACATAACTTGCAATGTGTCCATCAGAGCAAGTGGGTCGTCTGCGTTTACAAAGGGGTGGTCTCAGACAATGGCAAGGGAATGGTCAAGTAAATATATGCTTGATCTATCGTCAGATAGTATACATGTTTAAATGTATGTTCGAGACCTCAATTGTCTCCAATTTCCAGTTTGACATCAGTTGAACAATGAGATGAAGCAGAGTGATAAGGCTCGTGGCGCCATCTGTTGCCAAAGTCTTGTATATGCCATGAAAAGTTGGGTATTACAGCTGCCAGCCTCATCAGAACTTGTATGTGTAGTCTGTATTTGTGGAGATAAGACAACAGCCAGTCTTTATGTACATTTCAATTCAACCATTTCAACAAGAGGCTGTGGCAGCGTCAAAGCATTTTATGAAATATTAGCAGTTGTTTTATAATGATCATTGCTCTGAATAATTACATTTGAGTTTACCTCAGAGATTAAGTATGGCCCCATGTTTCAGTTTGCCTTTACATGGCAAACATTTTATTTTTTAATGTCAAATTTCAGTTCATGTACATATATTCTGTCTCCATGCAATGTGACTGCCATTGCAGTATCTTCCTAACTGTTAATTCATGAAGGATCAGTATACTTGAGATGAACTTTTTCTTACAAATTTTACTGATCATGTCATTATTTGTACTTGCATGATGTACTGGACACAAGACTTAATTTCTATGGTCCCAAGAACCAGGATGTAGTTTGTAAAGCATGCAGTTTCTGTCATCTGCAGTTGAATTTGTGTGACAAAAACATCCAAGCCAGACTCTCCATTGACCTTGAAAAAAGCTACTGTATTAATGGTCAAATATCTGACCACCAAGTAGCTAAATAAAATTATACATATGAATATCTATGTTGTTATTTTGTATCTTTGAAAACAGAAATACTTCCTCCAACATCAGTATAATTTTTCAGTTAAAATCTGTCTCTGGTGTATAAAATGCTCGTGAGACGACCATACTACCTGGATCCCTTAATCATGTAAAGGCAGCAAGTTGGCTGGTCTTGTTTCTGCATACATGTAGAGTGAAATTGTGTCCATAGGGTTGCAAGGTCCTGCTACTTTTACTTGTGAAGGTTTTCAATGGACCCTCATGGTAAAATAATGAGCCCCATCAGGTTGCATATAGCCTAATGATTTGCTGCTGCATTCTCCTGAAATTTTGTCAACCATGCGCAAAAATAGTTATGAAAATAATTTTCTTCAGACTAAATGCAGATGCATGTACTTGCAACCAGTTCACTTATCTATCTCGTAGAACTAAGGAAATTCTACATTGTTGTATATTTGAAATACACATGAGCACAATCTAACATTTTTTACAAGGACTTTCACCCTCAATAAATCCCTTGAAAAGTAAAAAATTCTTGGAGGATGTAACTCGTCCTTTTTCTCACTATTTTTTTAACAGGGAAAAGTACCATATCTACCTAGAACATATAGTACATTTGTGCACTAAGCTCCCTGTATGATTCAGTAATAAGGTTTTTTTAGGGCAGGGGTACAATCTGAAACATTCAAATTTGAATAGACAAGGCACACTCTGTGGCAGTGCGGACACGATATTGACAAATGAGGTGGTCCAACATGCTGACATAATACACTGACAGTTCTAAGGCAATGCAGACATAATACACTGACAGATGGGGAGTCCAACATCATAAAACCATTCCCACACATGGACATGCTATTACACAGAGATAGGTACCAGACAGTCAAAATTCATAATACAATTATACAATAGATCTGTGGAAGTCCATCATAATGTTCCTGATACAGATACTGTTCTCACATGAACAGCAATGTGGCAGTCAAAAATCACTGAAATGGTCATGATATTACTTAAATCTTTACTTCAGTAAGTTACAGGAATCTGACGGGGCATAATTGTGAATATTCTTAATGTGTGCTCCTTCAAATCACATAAGTATGAGGAATTCAGAGGTGCTAAATGTTTAAAAGATTCTGATGACATCAGCTTTCATGTCTGTGATGTGACTCGCACAAGATGTTGAATCTTTACTACTACACTGACCAGGGCTGTGATTGACATAGGATGTTGATGAATAGCTACATGTCAGTGCCATGATTGGCATAGACCATTCACATGTCAATATTACATATTTAGCCACAAATGTTTAGATAACTATTTACACTGACCAGTGCTGTGATTGACATAGGATGGTGATGAATAGCTACATGTCAGTGCCATGATTGGCATAGACCATTCACATGTCAATATTACATATTTAGCCACAAATGTTTAGATAACTATTTACATATTCATGTAGGATCGAAACCGTAGTCCCAGTATGATTGCATTGTATTTAGCCACATGTAGTACAACAGACACTTAAATTCCATGATCTGCAACTTCAAAATTACATACTGGTATATTGTTGCATCTTCTGAAGATGTGGAATCCCTGCAGGTCAATCAGCATGTGAACCCTGCCAATCTGTACAGAACATTTACTTAAAATGGAATTACATTTGCCATCACAAACTCTTCTGCAATTTCTTGCCTCAACATAAACTCCTACATTAATACAACACTGTAGTCTTCTTTAATACACTGGTGTAGGTCCAGTACATCGTAACCACATGCAACAAAATATTTTTGTTACCCAATCCTGTTTCTTTTGAAACCTTATTTAAACCACGGGGATGTTTAGCACCAACATGATGTGGGAGTCCATTAAGAAACTGCCATGTTACATCAGATCTGCTTTGTAACTGGTGTGTTACAAAGAGAAACCCATAGAAAATGTTCTATCCATACCACACGAAATGGAAGCATTTGAACAAAACCTTCAGATCCTGGCACTACTCATGACACATGTACATGCTTTCTGTAAATGTTTATTTCAAATAAAAAATAAACTATCTTAGGGATGGTTCAACATTTTCATCATTTTTGAATTAGTACTTACAGTACGCAAGGGGGGAGGGGGTCAAATGGGTCTGTACACTTTCACAGGATATGGAAAATGATGGTCAATTTTTGGCCTGTTTTGTGCAATTTTGCTATGATTTGGGGGAAAATCATCATTTTTAAAGTACTAATTTGGGGGGGAGGGAGGGGGGTCATGAAATTTAGTACCCTAAGTACTAATTCAAAAATGATGATAATGTTGAACTATCTCTTAGTATATATACCTACATTTGAACAAAATATCAAGATCCTGGCACTTTTCATGACACGTAGATGCACTCTTTAAACTTTAATTTCAGATAAAAATAAATTATAGTCTCTAAGTTATTTATGATGTACTAAAAATAACAGCATTAGAAATTAAAAACATTAAAAGGATCAACACAGATGCATGTGACCTTAAAATACTGGCCTTTGGCTGAATGGCACCATTATGACCATGCTTATAACAGCAAATTTATAGCCTTTTGCGTGTCAGACTTAGAATGTGGCAACTCCCCCTGGTGACAGCCAAGGAAAGCTGATAACCAGGCTATTCGGATAGGTTTTAAGGGTGCACTAAAGAATTAGAAAGCCTATACATTTCTTTGTTAATCTTGCTGTATTTACAGTCCCATAACATTTTTTCAGTAATATTTACAGGAAAAACAAAATATTGCAATAAAAGTACAGGATTGAAGCAGTCAATTTTTGATCAAATTTCAAAAAAGCTTTCGGCGGAAATTTTTTTACGGCTGTACAAAGATGACACCTGGTGGTCACCAGACAAATTAAAGACAAATTGACAACACAGAACCATATATTTTATGTATTAATACGTCTCACCTGATGGAAGGTTCAGTTAAAAAAACTTATGTATCTGACAGCAAAATTACTCTGGGTCTCAATTACACACACAATATTGGCCTTCCTCTGAAATAACATCTGCTGGAGATCACTGAATGCATGTACCATGCTGACTTTTCAGTGGCACTTACTCGACCCCTAAGACTTCGCGCATTAATTCTTTAGTGCACCCTTAAGGGTGCACTAAAGAATTAGAAAGCCTATACATTTCTTTGTTAATCTTGCTGTATTTACAGTCCCATAACATTTTTTCAGTAATATTTACAGGAAAAACAAAATATTGCAATAAAAGTACAGGATTGAAGCAGTCAATTTTTGATCAAATTTCAAAAAAACTTTCGGCAGAAATTTTTTTACGGCTGTACAAAGATGACACCTGGTGGTCACCAGACAAATTAAAGACAAATTGACAACACAGAACCATATATTTTATGTATTAATACACTTCACCTGATGGAAGGTTCAGTTAAAAAAACTTATGTATCTGACAGCAAAATTACTCTGGGTCTCAATTACACACACAATATTGGCCTTCCTCTGAAATAACATCTGCTGGAGATCACTGAATGCATGTACCATGCTGACTTTTCAGTGGCACTTACTCGGACCCTAAGACTTCACGCATTAATTCTTTAGTGCACCCTTAATATCAACAATTTTCATGCAAAATGTTGCACAAAAATAAAGCACAGGACATTTGACATTTGAGCAGGAAAGGGTTAAGCCACTGTCACAGTGAACAACAACACTCGTCATCACTTGCTACTGAGCATGGTACTGATACAGCGAATAAGAATTATAACTTGAGGGACTGAGCATCAACTTAATGCTGATACTGATAGCCAAACCTGATGGCACAAGAGTAGAATAATAATACACTATATATCTGCACTTATCTCTGTATGTGGATTCTGGGGAGGGGGGAGAAGACAGAACCAAGAGTATTTTGTAAAAACAAACATACATTAAAGAGCAATGGATCATACTGAGTGGACCATTGCAACAGCATTGTTTTTTTTTCCGGCTCAAAATTGCCCAGAAGTGCATGGATATAAATTGTCATCGGGCTGAATGTTTGTACCTGTCTTGATAGTACACAGTACATTGAATGAAAAATGCTGATAGAAACTTTAAAGATAAATGTTTACTGCTCCAATCTAAGAGCTTTCTTGGGCAAGCATGGGCTGGGTACAATGCAATGCACAACCGTACCAGGAGAGCTATTGACTTCTATCACAACCAGGAGAAGGTCAAGGCACATGTACACATGAAAAATGAGTGCCTGTATAAAGTATCATTAACCATGAATGAAATTACGAACACAGGGCCTGTAAACCTAGATGCTCATGGATGAAAGTTGGAACTAATGCACAATAAGAACAAAGAACAGTAACAGGCCAAAGTTGAGCACATGTGTAAGATAGACTGCACAGGCTTATGCTGTTTCCAGGTTTCTTTGTTCTATGCTCAAAATTTCCATGTTACTATAGGAAAAAGTTGAAATGGATAAAGAAGGGAAGAAGAATGATTTTATATACCTGGATAAACCAACTATCGTATAACATATACAAACTGTAGAAAGTCACCAATTGGTAACTCTTTCTCTTAGATATTTCCAACATGACCTCATGAATATAGTTATATATTCAAATTTGAAAGCACTGTGCATAATAGCTGTTGCATTGGGTTGCAGCATATAGAGGCAGTTCCATCACACATTACGGATCTCAGTTACTGTAGATATCCACGTTCCTTCATCCATTTGATGCTGTCTTGAGTGTTACCTATTGAGACACAGAAACAAAAAAATGTTATCCTATAAGATAACATCAGATCTATACTCCAGAAAAAAAAACATCTTAAGAAACATCATTTTCTGACCTCACACCATGAAAAATTGTATAGACTTAAAAACAGTGGACGAAAGTAACTGGAAGCTCATTTCACAGAATTCATACAGCTTACTAGATTTTGTGTTAAAACTACAGGGCTGTGTATTTAGCTCATGGTCAGCTGACCTACATTTCCTTACCAAATGTAAGTGCTCATTGAGCTGAGCAGTGCTAAGCTTAAACTGTAGACACTGGAGGGTTCTTTTGAAGGAGAAAAAATGTAAAATAGTATCAAAATGTTGACTGAATCACATAGAATTCCATAGGAATGTATGTAAAAAAGTTAATTACAGGCATTCAAAATGACCAATTCGTTAAAAGTCAGGAGTGTACAGGAACAACATCTCATGAACAACTTGCTTGGCTTTAGGTTCTGATAAGAACACTTCTACCAAGTTTCAGTTCAACCTGAGTAACTGTCACAGTTACTCAGCTTGAGCTGAAACTTGATAAAAGTTTGCAGAAATAGAGTACAAAATTGGTCTGTGACCTTGGAAATCTGGTGAAGGTAATGTCCAACCTGGCAAAGTTATTTCACTTTCAGGCCAAATATCTCAGAAACATGGACCCCCGACATAACAAACCTACACACAATTGACAGGAAGTTTTGCAGAATCTGTCAGCACTAAAAATGGAACTCAAAATTCAAACTTGTATACTAAACACAAGCATTTTAGGCCAAAGAGTGGTTTTTTGTAAAATTTTGGATATTTCTTGAACGATATTAAGATTAATGGATCAAATGTGTGCTATTATAAATTCAACACATCTATCACAAAATTATATGAGGGATTCTCATAACTGTATCTGTTTTATAATGGTGATACAAAAATTGGAAACTGGTTGCTTTTGTAAAATTGCTAAAGTTTGCAGGACTCTTCATTTTTGTCATGCATTTAAAAGGGAACGGACTATTTCTTAGAAAATCTCTGATACATTTTTGTTCTACACAATTTTTAGAGTAAATCACTTTTTATTAGATTAAAATTTTAAAAAATGTTTTCTAGAAATATAAAAGTAAAACAGATTTTAGAGCAGAGACCTATTGCCAGCAATCCAGATCAAGAGGCTAACTTGCCCAGTGAAATACATTAATTTTTTTTTTCATGATCCCTTCCAGTTTTGTCTGCACAACTGTAAACCTTCCTCCAACCTCATGCACAGAATTATGTAGAGTATTATGATTTTGAGGAAGGAGTTCAATTTTGTTGCTAAAAATGGAAAGATTCTTCCAATTTCATTCCTAAAACCAATGATGATAGATCATATGATTTACAACTCTGTGGATGAAATTATCTCGGAGTGCTCAATAATTTCGTGGGTGAACTTCCAACCAAATCAGTAAAGTTCATATGATCTTGTGAACACAATTTAGAGTCCAACTCAATTTCATTAGCAAAATTGATGGTTTTCTGCAACTTTGTGTAGTTAATTGAAAACCTTAACTCATTCCATACTGTGGTCACACGCCTTGGTCAGTGGTTCTGGCACTGCCTGGCAAGTCATGCTGCAGTTGCCCTTGCGGCAGCTGCAGCATGATTTGCCAGGCAGTGCCAGAACCACTGACTTCAGACTATAGGCATGTTGGTACTTGAATGAAAGCTCTTTTCATGAAGAAGTTAAATGTGCAACTGTCGTCTTAGATCTACGTAAATATACATAAATATCAGGGACTGGTATGGAATGAGTTAAACAGTTCTGTGGATGAAATCATTGTACTTTATGATCTGGAGGACAAATGTTCGATCCACCGCAAATTTGATCTTGCAAATTGTACACCAAAGCCAGCCATTACATTTGGTCCTCACATTGATCGGAATTTTTCAAGAGCCCATACTTTGTACACACTGGAGTTTTATGATCAATGTAGATACTGATTTGTTCCATTAATGTGTCGTATGCTACATACTTGTTGGTTTGTATTCCAGTCCTATCCAGCCATCATAGCCTGCCTCCTCCAGTACTTTAAAAACATACTCATAGTTAATCTCCCCAGGACTGAAGGGCTCTCCTCTGTCTGGCACCTGCGATACCTGTATATGTCCTGAAACAGAAAGAATATTAGCAGGTTACACTTTGGGATAAGTATATAATAAGTGGTCATCACATCAGTACATTCCCGAGAGTTTTACAAGAAGTACAATAAACATACAACTTTGTCCTGTTGCATTTTGAGAATAGGTCAGGAATTGAAGTTCTACCCTGGGTTTGATTCCAAAATTAAACTCAAATGTTGACATACATAAGGGGTCAGCCATTTTTATAAACATTTTCACATTAGTACATAGAGTACACAGCCATAGAGAGGGGCAAGATCTATGTATGTTTTTAGCTAATTTTGAAAATGTTGATCAATATTTCGCCAAAAATCAGCATTTTTAGACTATTCTTTCTTTTCTTCTCTTTTTTTTGGGGGGGGGGAGGGAGAGGGTTACAAGAAAGAGTACTCTGTGCACTGTTTTGAAAATGTTGATAATTTTGGCTGACCGCTAAATAAATGTAAGTACTGTATTGAACAAGAACACTCCTTCATACTGATATACTCTCTTTAACCAGTGGAAACTTTTTGAGTTCCTTGTGAAAACACACGGTATGGCAATACGAAAAACATCTGGGAAACAAGAGGCCTTCCTGCCCAATGCTCTGCTGACCACCATCATGACAAATTAATTCCTGACATGTATTCCCTCCATGACCTTGAAAATCAATCAAGGTCATCCATATTATGCTATATCAAACTTCCACATGATACACATTTGTATTACATTTGGTATCATTCACCTTATTCTTTATCAAGATACTGACTTAAATGTCCTTTTTTTAAAGTGCTTAAAGACCTTGACTAATAGGTCAAGGTCACATAATCATTGGATCAAGGTGGCCAAAAAAGTAAGTCACCAATACTGTTTTATATACAATGTGCTCAAGTGCAATTTTGAGCTAGAGGCTCAATTCTCTTTGCAATTGATGCTTAATCTACACCTTCCCATCACAAAATCACCTGTTCTAACTTAACAGGTCTAGTGACCTAAAAAAATAGGTCAAGGTCACTGATCTTATATACCATATTAGCACTGGACATGATATATACATCCTATAAATTTAGCATGTCTAATTCAATTAGTTTTTGAGATCTGGAATTTTGCATCTTTCAAGACATTTTAACTCATAAGTTCTGTCAGAGTATAGGTGGTGCCACTAGTATCATAAACAACCAAGATTTTGACTTCTTCTACAATCCCACTAAATTTCATGAAGATCCATAATGATGCTGGACTGATCCCGAGATTTTTATATTTTGACCGATGTATTACATAATACTATAGGTGGCACCACCAGTATAATTTTTGTACACTTTATAAGTGACTGTCTTCAAAGTTATATGGGCCTAACTCATGTAGAGCATTCACAAGATGACCCCTATATTCCCACTTGCCATTTGCCCTTGACTTTCAACTCAATGTGACATGTAAAAAAAAATTATTGTTTTTAAAATGTGCATCCAGCATCCAGCTTTCCATACATAGTCTGTTAAAAGCGGGTTATACCTTTTCAAGCTAATGAAGAAAAACGGTCACCTTGAACAAGTGCCAAAGTCCATAATCATTGGGTCACGGTGACCCAAAAAGTATGTCACCAAGTAAAATTTTATGTGCAATGTTATCAAGTGCCATTTTGATCTGGAGGCTCTATTTCTTCGCCATTGATGTCCAAGCTACAACTGCCATTACAAAATCACCTCTTTCAACTTTACAGGTCTGCTGACCTAACAAAAACAGGTCCAAGTCACTGATACAATATAACATACTAGTGTTCCACATTCTCTATATATCCTATAAATTTGGCATGTGTAATTGAATCATTTTCGAGATAGAGAATTTTATATCTTTACATATATTTTGGTTCATAATGTCCATCAAATTTTAGGTGTCGCCACTAGGATCATATGCAACTGAGATTTTGACCCCCTCCACAATCCCCCTAAATTTCATAATTAAAGATCTATCAAACAGTAAGGATGCTAGACTGGTCACAAGATTTTCACATTTTGAGCCATATATTACATAATACTGTTGGTGGCACCACCCATATTGAACTCAACCTAGATTTTTATACACTGGATAATTCCTGAAAGTTATATAAGGCCGTCTTGAAAACTGTGGACTGTATCATGCTCACACACAAAAAGTTCACAGATGGACAGAATGACGGACTGAAGTATGGACAGACATGAGTGATACCTTGAGTTCTGTGACCTTTGATCAGCAGAGCTAAAAATCAAGGCCAAAGTGTGGATGTGGATGATGGATGATGGAATGAACACAAGCACTGACTGTACAAATAGTGATGATAAATACATCTAGACATGTCTCAACCTGAACTACAGGGCTGTGTAAACATAAAATAATAGAATAAATTGCAATGCCACCTGCTGAACAATTAAGAACAAGGAGTCCCTCGGAGTGTTCCTGTGTGATATCAAAGCAGCCGGCTGAGTGCTTACGGAGAATTTTTTTTTTTTTCAAATTTCCCTCCAAAAAGAACAACAAATTCTTAAACAATCCAAAAATTACTGAACTGTGCCCATTAAAACACAATTGGTAGAGAACCACCCAAGGTACATTGCCACCATGTTTGAAGTGAATCTGACTGACAGTTTCAGAGAAGTCAAAAATGTGAATTTGGGTAAGGAAGGATGACAAACAAAAAAATGCACAAAAAAAAATAACTGGAGCAAGACCATTTGAACAAACTCGGTAGTGACTCACCCAAGGTACATTGCCACCAAGCTTGAAGTGAATCTGGCTGATGGTTTCAGAGAAGAATTCGAAAATGTGAATTGTGAATGTACAGACAACGGATGGAGAGTCATGGCATAAGCTCTGCTGATAGACAAGTCAGCTGAGCTAAAAAATGGAGTATATCAAGATCTAGGCCTACATGAAAAAATGGACCTGAAAAGCAATGGCACTCAGTAGGTAAACTGTCAAAAAGCTAATAAACATGGAGAACATAAAGCTGTCTCTACATTCTTAAA